>CAICTM010000701.1:0-51977 GCA_903772945.1 Seminavis robusta
CAACCTTTCCGGCGACCTCGTTGTCCATTCCCTTGAGGCAGAGCAGCACGTAGTCGGTGTGAGGAAGAACCTTGTCCCAAGTCCTCTTGTTTCCGTGGCAGGCCGTATCCAAGCAAGTGGTAAGACCCATGTCGTGGACTCGTTGGAAGACGGCACTCACAAAGTCAGGCTGCACCAAGGCCTCTCCTCCGGACAAAGTAACTCCGCCGTTCTTGGGTGCAAGGAAGCCCTTGTAGTGGTCCAGCATCTCCGCGATCTCCTCGTCAGTCATGGCATATTCAGGATGCAGTTCAGGGTCGGCAAGTTCTTGTGTCTCAGGGTTGCAGCAAAAGACACACTTCTTGGGGCATCCTTGCAAGAAGATGTTGGTCCTGATTCCTGGTCCGTCCATTGTGGTAAAACTATCAATGCTGAAGACGGATCCCTTCACTCCCGATGATGTGGAGACCTTGGCGTTGTTGAACTTGCTGGACATGGCAGACTGAAGATTCTTCTTCTTGTTGATGCTGGCTGCCGATGCAACAGAGGAAGAGTGCATTGTGCGTGCCATCACTTCCTCGCGCTGCTCAGGAGTCAATCTGTTGAAGCGTACGGCATAACCACTAACACGGATGGTCAAGTTGGGGTACTTTTCGGGGTGCTTGTGGGCATCAGCGAGGACACTTCGGTTGAGAACATTGATATTGACATGGTGCGCATTCCGGGCAAAGTATCCGTCGAGGAGTGTTACAAGATTTGCCTTGCGATTCTCGGGCGCTCCCAAGGCTGTAGGAAGCAAGCAGAAGGTGTTGCTGACTCCATCTTGGCACTTGGCATAAGGAATCTTGGCAACCGAAGACAGGGAAGCCAGAGCACCCATCTTGTCGCGGCCGTGCATTGGGTTGCATCCAGGGGCAAATGGCTCGCCTTGTTCTCGGCCATCAGGTGTTGCGCCAGTAGCCTTACCGTACACAACATTGCTCGTAATTGTGAGAATGGACAAGGTAGCCTTGGCGTTTCGGTACAATTCTTGCTTGTCCAACTCCTCGTTGAATCGAGACACCACCTTCACGGCGAGGGAATCTACACTGTCGTCATCGTTTCCGAAGCATGGGATGTCGGCTGTGGGATTGGCACGACGGAAGCCAACAGTAAGTCCGTCTTCATTCCGGATGGGGAACACATCATCAAATTTCATAGCCGAAAGGGAATCTGCCACCACAGAGATACCGGCAGCTCCAAATGCCATGAAGCGATTCACGTTGGTGTTGTGCAGGGCCATCTGAATGTTTTCGTAGCATGTGCGATCGTGGCTGTAGTGGATGCAGTTCATTGTATCAGCGTAAAGCCTGGCCATCCATGGCACCGCAACATTAAGATAAATCTTCTCCACAGCTTCAAAGTCAATGGGACGACTTTCGTCGCCGGGTCCAATGCCGGCTTTCTTGCATGCTTCCTCGAGAAGAGGGCAGACCATCTCTCCGTGGATCTCGTCCTTGCCTCCATTCAGGCACATAAGCAGCAGCTTGACCATGTTGGTTCGGGCTCCGAAGAACTGCATGTCGGTACCGCATCTCATGGCCGATACGCAGCAGGCAATGGCGTAGTCAGAACCAAAGATCTTGCGCATCAAGTCATCGTTTTCATATTGGATGGAGGACGAAGCGATGGACTGCTTGGAGCAGAATTGCTTGAAGCTCTCTGGAAGTCCTTGGGCCCAGAGGACGGTGAGGTTTGGTTCTGGGGCAGGTCCAAGATTGGTGAGAGTGTGCAAAAAGCGGAAGGTCGTCTTGGTGACGAGGGGTTTTCCATCCTCGGCACAGCCTCCAAGAGCAAGGGTCATCCAAGTGGGGTCGCCAGAGAAAAGCTCGTTGTAGGCTGGACTTCGGAGATGACGAACTATGCAGCACAGGAGAGAGAAAAGCGAGGTTAGCAAAACGGACTCAGGAGTCGGTTCACGCCACAAAAACATCAGCGCAACACTCACCAAGCCTCATCTTGATGACAAGGTCGTCAATGACTTCTTGCAAGTCTTCTTCGGTGGCCCGTCCTTCCTTCAGGTCCTGTTCGGCGAAGATATCCAAGAAGGCATCCCAACGGCCGACTGACATGGCTGCTCCGTCTTGTTCCTTGAGAGCAGCGGTGTGACCCAACCACATTGCTTGAGCAGCTTCCTTGAAGGTAGAAGCTGGTTTTGTCAAGTCCACTCCATAGCTCTTTCCGAGTTTCTCGAGCTCCTTGAAAGCCTTGACTTGCTTGGTGACTTCGCTGCGTAGCTGCATGACATCGGGAGACGATCCTTTCAAAGCGTCGTAGTCAATCTTCTTGCGTCGGATAAGCTCTTCCGTACCAAAGAGAGCAAGCCTTCGGTAATCACCAATGATGCGACCGCGTCCATAGGCATCGGGAAGGCCGGTTAACAAATGGGTGTGGCGTGCCTTGCGCATCTCCTTGGTGTAGAGGGAGAAGACCATGTCGTTGTGGGTTTGAACGTCCTCGGTGTATGTCTTGCCCATGCCGGGATCGGCCTTGTATCCGTAGCTCTCCAAGGCAGCCTTGACGACACGAAAGCCTCCTTTGGGCTTGCAGGATCGCTTGAGAGGGGCATCCGTCTGAAGGCCCTTGACGACATCTTCCTCAGCTGAAAGAACATACCCAGGAGCATGGGAGAGGATCGTAGAGGCGGTAGCAGCGTCGACATCCAGGATACCTTTCTGGCGTTCGAGCTCCATCAACTCCTCGCACCGGTTCCAGGTCTTCTTGGTGCGTTCCGTTGCACCAACTAAGAACGACTCGTCTCCAAAGTACGGAGTGACATTGTCGTTGACGTACGACTTGACGTCGCAATCTCCAGGGAGTTTCTCAGGGTCTTTTGGTTTTGGAAGCTCGAAGTCGATATCTTGAACAGGCTTGGCACTGAAGGCGTCAATGCCAAGGCCTCGCACATCGCTTGGGCTCGAAGAGCGAATGGGGGAGGGAACACGGGAGGATTCGGAGTAGTTGAGAGTAAGAGGCATGATTGGTTTGGTTGTTGGTTTGTTTTTGTTTTTGTTTTTGTTTTTCAGGTTTTGATTTTGTGAGAGCATTGGAGACGGAGAATGAATGCATCGGACTCGACTCTGGTACAGTTCGCTTTTGTATCCCAATGCAGCGAGGCACTCCGCTCCCTTGCAACTGTTGAAAGCGATCACCAGGACCAGAGAGTTTTGGCTTGGCAGAGCATGATCACGCTACGTACCGGTACTGGGTAGAGGGTTCTCATCTCCAACCGAGCAAAAATCTGAAAAATGTGAGGAGGTTTGATTCCGCCAAAATAGAATGCTATTGGGGTTCGCTTTCACTTTTTTGGGTCATTTGTTCTGAACAAGATAGGAACGGGCACGCCACTCTATTCTTTATTGGAGCGTGCGTATTATTAAATTTACCGATCTTGCAGTGCTGGTCCAGAACGGTACCGGTATCGTACCGGTGCACCGGTATGTTACGATGACTCTTGAGTGCCCGAACACAAGAGAAGTTCCGTCTTTCAACAGGAAGCGCGTGGAACGATGACCTTGGATAAAAATCGGAGTGGTGCTTCAAAACGAAAAACGAACCGGAGGCTCACAAACCGAAGACAAGCAAAGGTTTCCCTGGCTTCCAACCCAATGGTTTGGGCGTTTGGGCGATGATGATGCTCCAATTAATTTTCACGGGAGAGGCATCGAAAGCAGCATTGAAATGCTTGCCTTTCTATCCCACTAAAACGCAAGAGTTCGGTTCATGCCGTCCAATAAAGCTCCAGCAACCAATCGTGATGGGCATGGATCGATTCGTGAGAGGTCGAGTTGAATCCTCCAGTCTTTTAGCTTCGAACGAATTACAGTGGGCATGCGTTTGTGGTCAAGAATAGATCAAGCCCTCTTCGATCGTTGGCGCAGTTTCAGCTTGCATCCTTGGACTTGCATTGGCCGTCGGAGTCTCTCCACAATGGCGGATATCCGCATCCAACGTAGTCCAACGTCCAACTGTGAGTGGAATCCAAAAGTGGCTATAAAAGCAAATGCATGCTTTCTTTCTTGTTGTTGGCTTCCCATAGCCGCTCGCAAGTTCAGTTGCCCGGATCTTCGTCAGCATAGCAACCGATTTCGCTACGACAAAGGTGCACCGTTTAGATGATTCGGATACAAAGGTGTTAAAGAGGATAGTAGTGTGATACCGAAGGAACTGCATCGTTGGAGTTACTAGTACATGTACAAACCGGTAGCTTCGAAGAAGAAGAGAATTGGATCACTGTCCGTGGAGCTGCATCTGCGGAGCCAGTATCCAGAAGTGGGAAGCAACGGAGAATGCGCTATATGCTTTCTTGGTGATCTCTGGGGAAACCGGTATCTCTCCCAATCTTGTCCTTGCAATAGTAACTCGGCGTTCCGCTGCTGCATACACCATTTGTACGGAGCCTGTCAGTACTCAGAGGTGGAAACCAGGAAAGCAAGTCGGCCGCATTGTTGGCCGCTCGGCTTATCCAAGGATCTTTACCTTCGTTCGTCAATTGTATCTTGTACTTGCAAGAGTAACTCGACCTTCCGCTGTTGCATACGCCACTCGCTCACGAAGCCAGTCAGTATCCAGAAAGGGGATGCTATGAAAGTCTGTGGGGGTGGCCGTTGAGCATGTCTTGGATCTTCTGTACCTTGGTTCGTCCATTGCACCTGTATGGCAATATACCCTCGACGTCCGCGGCTGCATTTTCGGACCTCTGGCCCCTACCGGTAGCTGGTAAGAAACCATGAAGCTAGTCATTGTAGCCGTGCCTTTAGGGTGAGAGCAAGCTAGTTGCAAACTGTCCGGGAAAACGCAGTCGCTTGCGAGAGTCCCGCATGCCACGGGAATCCACTCCGAGCCGGGGTATCTGCTATGGCGATGGAGAGTAAAACCAATCACATCAAGCATGTATAGAAACTTGTAGCTCTACATGTACTACAGCAGGCCAAGAGTAGCCTCAGCAAAACTCGACGCCTACTGAAATTAATGAGAATTATTATTTGCCCTGAGCAATGTAGCCTACCTGAGAACCTAACCATCACACCACAGATCTGAGGTCACTGAGTAACCATGGACAGATCAATACCACAAGAGTAAGGACAGGATATCACGGAGAGCCTTTCCTTATCCAAACGAAATCTTCGATTGAAGCGAGGAGATCGCAATAGAGAAGGCCTGCACAGCAGTCAATGGATACTGGTAGTCCATCGTGAACGAATGCCTTCCTTGTATACGTCCAAACTGAAGCATGATGTGATCATGATCGTTGCGATCACAAAGTTGGAAGTTCTTGACCGACGCAACGCTCACTCTTCCACGAAAGTTCAGAACAAACGAGCCCAACTCAATGTTCCACCATGGCGGTCTGTTTTGCAGCGCTAGAAGTCCGAAATCGTCATTTGCTTGATCGTCGTCCTCGCTCTCGTTTTGTCCGTCGCCTTCGTTGTCGTTTTGGCTCTCAAGGTGCTGTTGTAATTGTTTGAAGCAATTGAGCATGCGGTTGTACGGCGCACAGTCGTCCACATCCTCATTGTTCTCAAGATAGTTCCGCCAAACGCCTCCAATAGATCCGTCAGTCGTTAACTTGGGAATGCACACGTCCATGATTCTCGGTCGACTTCCGAGAAGGTTAGCAGTGTACGTGATAACGCCATCTTCCTCTTCGCACAAGAAGGGTTGATGATTGATGGATGTATCGCTCCCGCCCTCGGGAGCAGCATCGGTTAGATTGGCGATTGCCCGTCGATTCATTCGTAGGGCCCTCATAGTGGAGGTCTCCTTCTGAGATCGCGACCGAGAACGTGACCTGGCTCGGGAAGGGGATGGGCTGTTGAGAGCAGGGTCGCTGCTGGATGCACTTGTCGCGTGACTGCTGCTTCGTCGCAGCGTAAGACGACCAAAACGACTTCGTCTGCGACTACTGGGTGTCCCCGTGTCACTGGCCGCACCACTTTCGTAATCTGCATCTTCGTCATATGAACCGTGCGCTTCGTTCAAGCTAGTGCAACGACGCAACTGTTTCCCAGAAGGAAGGCTCTTTCGAAGCTTTGGCGTGTAAATTTGGAATTCAGTACCAATGAAATTGCTCTGAAGACGTCCAAGAAGGACAGGCGGAGACAACGATGAAGGTGGTGGCGTTGACATGGACACACCATTGATATTGCCAGTCACCTCCTCATCCGTCTCGTTGATGGAATTGAAGTGCGTGTCAACGTCCGCTTGCTGTGGCGTATAGAGGTAGTAGTTGTTGGCACCTTTTTTGGCTGCGGGGGTGAGCGACACAACACCAGAAGTGTCAACGTGTTTGCGACCTCGATTCTTGGCAACCATCAGAACGGTGTCCCTTCTAATGCCAGTGTCTTCGGTGAACGTGCTATCGGCACCTTCGCCGGTAGCCTTGCTATGCTGTCGGTCTTTGATGAAGAGACGATACTCGTACGTGGGGAACAACCGACCTTTCATGCTCACACCTTTCCTTTTCTTGGAGCTGATTTTGACACGTTCAATTTCACACTGGACGATGCCAATCTCCTTTGGACACGGCTGAGTAAGGAATTGCTGGAGACCGCTAATTCGGGGCACAGCCGTATGCCTGTCGTAGTATTGGATTTTTGCGGAGAGTGGGAAGAATTCATCCCAAAAGTCCAGCATGCATTCTTCGTAACCAGAACTATCCCCATGGAGAAGAAGCACCTCCAAACGACGTTGGTAAAACGTGAATCTGGATCGAAGGTTTCGTTTTGTTTCTCCTGTTTTTCCCGTGTTGTCTTTGGCGTTGCCGGCAGAAGCACTGTAAACCGCAAGGTCCACAGAGTTCAGAATGGGACTTGGCTGTCCATGTCTGGATAGTCCCGGGGAGAGCAGAGAATCATCCAAACTCGTGGCACCAATAGATCGCTGGGGACTTCCAAATGGAAAGTGAACGGCAGGAGGAGGCGGTAGCTGCGCCACGGGCGGTTGAGCTGCTGGCTGCTCCGGAACCCCATTCTCTGGGTCCGCCGCCGCCGGAGGAGCGCTGCGGTCGACGGCAAAAATCTGTGAATACAAATCCTGCAACTCGGCCAATTCTTCCGCATCTTCCAAATTTCCGCCTAACCGATTGTAGACGTTTGCTGCGGCTCGTGCCGCCCACGCCTGAAAGGCGGGATCCTGCATCAGGTTCTCTCCCGTTGCTCCGCTCGTAGAGGATGCAGCGGCAGCCGCGGCTGCGAGCGTCCTTGGTGGAGGTGTCGCTGGATGTGAGAGTGGTCTGTTGTTCGCCGAGATGTTGTGTACTGATAAATGAGGATGAAAAAAGTCGGCTGATAGAATGACAGGTGGGGTTTTCATTTCACCATTCTCGTCGTTGACAAAGGATCGGCCTAACAAGTGCTGATCCAGGAGGTGGCGATGTATTGACACCGGGACCTTGGGAGCTCTGTTTTTGAGCATCAGATCCGACTGGGACATTGATCTCGCGGGTGATGCGAGTGGCGAAGCCGGACGGAAGCCTAGTGGGCGAGGTACCGGCGGTGCGTCTGCGCCACCAGCGGCAATGACCGCAGGAACCGCTGGTTGCTCTCGATTGGCGGCCGCGGGCAACGATGCCAAGGAGCTCCATCTTCCCGACATGGGACTGGGCGCATTTGTCTGCGTGGGCCCTACATAGAACATGGCCTTATCTTCTAGATACGAGCACATGACATTGGTGGCATCCCTAGCCCTTGTATCTCGTTCCGTGTAGAAGCGGTCAACCGCATTGGCGTCCACTTCTTCGTCCACCGATCGATCGGATGAGTTGTTGGTGGGGTTGTTCTGCTCGGCCTCAGCATCGGCCTCTTGATTTAACTTTTTGGCTTCAAGCCCCATCCGCCAGCACACGGTATGGTACGAGTGTCCCAAAGAGTGAGGATAAATGGGGACACCGGTGGCAATGTAAAGAGCTGCCAGTTCTTTGGCGTCTGCCAAGTGCTCTAGTTTCTAATGACACAATCAACAGCTCTTGTTTGGTGAGGACGCAATTGGAACATCCAAAATTTGCAACCAGCCTACTGTCATGCACTTACCCACGCCATTACCACCTCTGTGGCACACCGAAATCCATGCATCCGTACACGACGGAAAATTTCTCGGCAAACCTTTGCCGCAGCACTACACGTTTGTCCATATTGAGACCATTCCAGAGGTGTCAGAAAAGACGCCACGCAATGCAGCGAGTCAATTGGTAAAGATAATAGGAGCGAAGCTGCTGCTCCGCTGGTTTTGCTGTTGTTGTTGCTGATGGGGCTGCCGACATCGCTGTAGCTGGGTGGGAGAATGACGCCATCATCCTCGTCGTCGGCGCTCACGCTGAGGGTTAGCATGGGCACAACAATAGCATCCCCAGAGTCTTCACTCCTGGACATGTACACTTCGTCGGCACTGTCGTCTCTCAAGCTGGGAGGGAGAAGGACACTTCCGGAAGTCGTAGGTAAGCTCGTGCATTCTTTGAGGGTAGCAACTTCGACTTTTGCTGTTGCTACTGTCTCTTCTACGATTGTCTCCTCGAGAGTAGCGACCGAAACAGGGTTCTGGGTGCCAGCATCTTCGACTCTAGGAGTCATGGTAGCTGATGCTTTGTTACCGTCACTCTCTGGTTGGGTCTTCTCCACAAAGTCACTGCAGGGTGTCTCTGCTTCGGGTTTTGTATCACCACCGTTGGTAGAAAGGGTAGCAGGTGCTGAATCGGTAGCAACCTCAGTATCAGTGTTGTTGACCTCGTTAGTGCTGATCAATACCGGTACTGTCGATACAATATTTTCGTCCATAACCGCCGCTCTGGTGGAACCTTCTTCGGAAAACTCTGGACTCAACGGCAGACTACTGCCCGCAGCAGACGTGATACCCTCCGTGGGCGTGGAATCGGCACCGTCGGCCCAGGAAACGGAAGGCTTACTGCTAGTTATGTCCTCTTCAGTTACGACTGCTGATTCTTCTTGCGTCGTTATCATCTTGTTATCTGCCATGTCGTCATCTTGCGCTGTCATGGTCTCTTCTTTTGGTTTGTTGTGGTGGTCGTCGCTGCCCAAAGCAAGTCCAGTAGTTGACTTCCGCTGTGAATGCAGCTGTGGCAGCATGCAGGCAAGTCAAGACACAGGCGAACTGCGACACAGGCTGCGAAGGTGCAATAGTCTTGGGGTCTTGTGAAGCGCGGGCATGATCACGGCCGGGATCCCTTCTTCTCGGGACCAAAATTTCGTCTCAACTCGCCGGCTTATTTTGCTTTGCAAGACCCGATGGAAGCTCGGGCACTTTGAATAAGAGGCAAGACAGCGTTGGGATATCTCTTGGTTTGCTCAGGGTGTCGAATGAATGATGTGTCAGTGTGTGGGCTTTAGGAGACGATGTCATTTGGATTTGGCAGGAGAGAACAGATGCTCTACGTCTTCATTGAAACCTCTAGCCAGCACTGACATGTCATCATGATAGCTATCTTTACCGGTGTCACTTCTGAATGCTTTGGATGCAGGTCGCCGAATCCACTCAGAGCTGGATTGTGAGCCACTGCTACCGCTAGCTAGCGGTAGCACTCCGCTGGAGCACGTGCACATGGGGGGCCAAAGGCATCGCAGCTATAGTGTAACTGGTACACAGTGCACTGCTTCT
This sequence comes from Seminavis robusta, assembly GCA_903772945.1. Lineage (NCBI taxonomy): Eukaryota > Bacillariophyta > Bacillariophyceae > Naviculales > Naviculaceae > Seminavis > Seminavis robusta. The sequence continues at coordinate 9,628 of CAICTM010000701.1, forward strand.
TTGATTCTCAATTAGCTACTGAAATAGTAGAATTCAACAACTCCTAGCTAGCTCATTAGAATACACAATGTTTTCCCAGGTCAACAGTAGGTCACTCTAACCATGTCGCTGAGGACCTAGACCGGACTGTACTGTACGGTACCGGTGGCTGTATCCAATCATCCAACAGTTTTCACCAGACAGCACACCCTCGAGTCGCGTGACGAGTCGAGCTAAAACCTCAGGAGAAGTTGCGGCCTGTCATAGGGTACCATGTTTTTCATTGCAAATGCTCGGATGATTTCATGCTGCTCTCTTTCATCCACCATATCTAACAAATAAGTTCGTCGGCTACATCATTGTTGGGTTGGAATGCAAATGGACGTAATGTAGCGGCACAGTCCATTTGGCTAGGACCATCTCCGAAATTGGGGCCACATCTCCGAAATTGGGGGCATGTGGCGGATCCTTACTTCCCTGTGATGACAGATTTCCATGCTCGTGTCCAGAGCCACCGCTTCCGCCAGGGCACCTTTTCTGTCACTTTGTACTGCCGTCATCGTTAGTGTAACTTTGCATCGAAAGAGAGTCGAGTCGGTCCGCTAAGTTTTTCTAGACTCGTACTGCGTGTAACTGTTTTGTCCTTGGGAAAAGCTCATGAATCGAATCATTCGATTCATTCATTCGATTCGAGTCGAGTCGTGAGACTGACGTGTTGTTGAAGAATAGAACCAAGAAAAGTGAGAGGACGAGATCTGAGGTGCATCGCTCCCTGTGACGGCACTGTAAAAGAATTGCTCTGCTTCTTGGTTCATTCTCTACCTACCTAAACAATGAGCAACCTGACTGGAATGAGTGTTGCCTCTCCGTGTGTTTTTCTGCTTGCCTTACTGGTATCCCTCCTTGGATCTTTGTCGCCATGTGAAGCATTTTCCACCCAAGTCAGCATCCCCAGGAATATACATCGACTCCAAAATTCACACTTGCAGGCATCGTCACAAGTATTGGAGTTTGAAGAACCCACCACGGGAGTCACAGTCAAGCTAGTAGGCTGTATGCATTACAATCCTGCCTCCATCAAGCTGACCGAAGACACTATTAATGAGTTGGCACGCGACAACAAACTCGGTTCCGTGGTGATTGAAAGCTGCGACATTCGCTGGAATCAAACCAAGGCATTGCCACCCCAGTTTCAGTTACAATCTGAAATGAAAGCGGCTTGTGAATTGGCCATGGATACCTACCAACGGCCCGTGGTATTGGGAGATCAGCGCATCAATATTACCGTGTCGAGCCTGAAACAGGGATTTAAAGAAACCTTTGTGGACTTGCTGACACCTTGGAATGGTGGATGGGGTCGCCTGGTGGGCAATGTGACATCTGCCCGTAAGGAGGCACTGCCGTTCGGAGACCCCTACCTGAATGCATTTTCCTTTTTGGATCCCAAACTGCTCTTGGCAGCTCCAGTCTCCTTGATCAAGTATCCCCTCTCGTACCTTATCAAGTCACCCATTAAAACAACCATTGCATTGACGGTGCTGTTCCTGTTGGATCAAGAAGCCGATGCTACCATGGTGACGGTGGATGAAATGACCACTGGGGATTGGGCAGGATCCTTGGGTGTCTCATTGGCGGAGATTGCCTTGTTTGGCAGGGTCTTTCTCAAAGAGCTTCTTGCCCAGCGCAACGTATTGTTGGCCCGAAATATTTTGGAGCAATGCAAAATGTATCAGGCGGGTGGACAGCCGAGAGCCACCAAACCGTCCTTTTGGAGCATGTTGACGGGATCAACAACTTCCAGTTCACAAGCCATGAATGGTGACACCATGGAAGAAATAATCTACGTCCCAGGAGCCATTGACTCGAACAACAGCAAAAACGACAATCAAGAAGGAAAGGCGGTTGTGGCCGTCCTGGGAATGGCTCATTGCAATGGAATTATGAAACTGTTGAAAGAGCAAAGAGTTTAACCGAGCCCCCGAGCCATCAATTTGATAGCACCTCAACAGATAGAGACGCCTGTTGCGGTGGTGACCATACCCAATTGCTAGCTAATTTGGCTGCTGCTATTATTGTCTAAAACTAACACAATTTTGAACATCATCGTTGCAAAGGATTCCATTCAATATGCAGAACGTATTCGCTGGCTACCGTAGTTGCGTTTTATTTTCCAAGGGACGATGGCATCAAAGTTTAGTCACGAAAAGAATGGCTAACACGATTGGATCTTTTGCATTTCATCATATCACTGCACTTCTCGACGACGGACACTCTGTGATGGCAAAAGCCACAACGAGCATTGGTTGGGTTGTGGTGGAACTCCATTGACAACAACAACTAACTAAACCGCAAGTGCTGTCTGTCAAACAGACACAAACAAGGAAGACAAGACCAGAACAGCCACCATCATGTACCGTGTGGACGTGTATGCTGTGGAAGATGAAAAGACCAAGGCGAGATCGACCCATGGACCTTTCTATGCTTGTTTGTCCGCCGCTTCCAATGACGGGCGTCTCTTGACGGCGGGTCGGAAGAATGCGACCATTGTGCTTCCCAAGGACAAATCCGTCTCGCGGGATCATGTCCACCTGTATCTAATGTCCAAGAATCCAGATCATCAAAAGGAACTCAACAATGACGACACGACCATGGCAGTAGCGGCTGCCATGAAACCCAACTCAGCGGAAGAGACCGAGGCATGTGACCAGAATCCCATGGGTATGGCCTTGCTCGTCAAAAATTTGGGAAAATTTGGGACCATTGTCTTGGCATTGGCGCCCAAGGAGGACAATACTAGTACTACTAGCAGCCAAGCGCCCGTCAGCAAGAAACCGAAGAATGGAAGCGACACGGACGGTGGAAGTGACACGGAAGATGAGAGTCAAGAAATGGAAATTGAGGCAGCTGTTTCACAAGGAAAACTGCCAGAAGCCATTGCCGGAGTCAAATTGACCGGTGCCATCCAGCAAATCCATGCCAGTCTCGTACAAGAACAAAAGAGTCACCGACCGTTGGCGCTCAAAAAGCTCGATGCCAAGGAATCGTTTGCAGTTCCCGGCAATGCCACCACCATTATTCTGCAAACGGGACAGTATGGTTCTACCATCATTCTGACCCGCATGGATCTACAGATTTGCCGGAGTGGATGGGGCAATTCCAAAAAGCTTGTGGAGCGAATGCAAACACAATTGTACGGTGTGGGGGCCACCTTGTTGGATGACGATATTGAGGAGATGCTCTTCAAGGCAGCTGCCAAAACCAAACGAATGGATGGTAGCTTTTATGACAAGAATGTCTTGCCAAAGAATTCACCGGCACTGCCTCCTACCATTTACATGGCGGTCCCCAAGCGACAAAGCGTACCCAAACAATTGATTGCCTGGAACTTGGGCTTTCCTTCCGTCACTCTGGAATTTCTGGAAACTCTCCTGAAACGAAAATCACCCGAGGATGCCTGGCCGAATCTCGCGGAATTCAATCCTCCTTCCGCTGTGGCAGCCAAGGATTTGGACGCAGACTTTTGGGACAAGCAGGCTCCAAATCCATCGACACTGTGGGAAACGTGCACATTCCTCAGCACGTCCGATAAAAGCAAGGACAATGAAAGCATTGTGCGAGCCGCCGGTGGATCCGTGATACAAGTCTACAACCGCGACGAAAGCGAGGCCAAGAAACAAATTGAAGCAGTGCTCAAGAATCCGGCCAAAAAGGATGGGGTCTTCTCCATTACCGCATCGGGACGCTCCAAAATCAGAACCTGGATCAAAGATCAGGGCATCCCACACCTCAAACAAAAAGACATTGTCATTTTGTTGTGTCGACAAGAACCATTGAAAGACGACAAAACCGATCGTGTCATTGCCGGGAAGCAACTACTAGAGGTCGAAACAACAACAGCAACAGAGGTGGAGAAACCGCCATCATCAAAGTCAGAGGAATCAGAGCAGAAAGAAAAGGCGCCTTCCAGCGACGAGGAAAAGGAATCAGGGGAGAAGGATTCGCCAAAAGATGTAGCTACCAAAGAAAAGCCGATCGAAAGCGCAAGCGACAAAGCCGAAACAAAAGACAAGGACGTGGAAAATGACAAAACGGACAAACCTACCTCTCAAACCATAACCGAGAAGAAGCCAGACAGCAAAGGGAAAGCCACGCAATCAAGTCAAACTCAAACGCCAGGGGGTACTCGTCGTCGTCGAAAGTATCAGCCCGTGGAAAGCTCGGATAGCGATGACAGCAGTGATGATGACGATATCAAAAAGAAGCCACCACCAGCCAAGAAATCACGTACATCCAATACTGATAAAAGTGGTGGCACAACGAAGGAAAAGGAAGTGCTGGCCGAGAAAACTAGCAAAGAAGCAGATGATAAGAAGGATGACAAAGAAGAGGTCTCGCCTCCGGCCGAGAAAACTGGTGAAAGCAAGGCTAGTAAGAATGACAAAGAGGAAGATAAGGGCCAACCGCCGGCAAAGAAAGCTCGCGCCAGTGCTAACGAGGATGATAAGGTGGACGAAGAGGACCCACCTCCTACAAAGAAAGTTGCTGCCAGCACTGGCAAGGACGAAACGGATGAGCGTGCAGCCAAGAAAGCTCCAAGCCGAGCCAATGATGACAAGGATGAAAAGGGTGAGCGAGCAAAGAAATCCCGCAGCAGAAGTGTCGACAGCAAGGAAGAGGAGGACGACAATCGCCGTGCAAAAAAAGCTCGCAGCGATGTCGCAGACAAACCGCGAGAACGGCACAGCCAGTCGCCGGGGCGGGAAGATGCCTTGCCTTCCGTCGAGGAAGAAGACTCTATGGACATCAGTGGCTCAAATCTCAATGATAATGTAGATTCGGAACTGTCTCCGGGACGAGGCAAGAAGCGACGTGAGGAGCCGAAGAAGAAGAAAAAGGAGCCACGGTCCTACCAGGCCCCAATCACAGGTGACGGCAGTGCAAAGCTAGAGAAAACGAAGGATGGATGGTTCATTGCGGCTCCCTCAAAGAATCGAAAAGCATATCTCCGACCGAAACACGAGCTGCTGGACAAGTTGGATGAAGGATTGGACTTGCCTGCCGTCGCCGAGACCGTGGTGATGCCCTTGATCGTCACTCCTTACGACCCTGCTCGAAGCAGCAAGCAGTTCTCGCGAAAGTCCAAAGGAGGAAAGGACTTCAAGCGGTTCCGAAAGAACTCCATCATCAAGGGGCCTCGTGTGTCGCGAATCGAGATGCGAGCAGTTCTACCGAAGGAATCAGACCAGCAACGTGCATTAGAAGAGCAGCAGCGCGCAATCGATGCCCAGCAGCGCATGGCAGATGAGCTATTTCATGGCGGCGGTGGACGGAATACTAAGGCTACGAAAACCACAACACGTCGTCGCCGCAATGTTTAGGAGACCCCTCCTGCCAAGAACATGATGAACCGTTGAACGATACGGTACAGTGTCGAGTGAGCCATGATCCCTCCGTCAAGGTCGCCGGCATGTGGGCCCAGCCAGTACGCAGAGTAACTATTTATAGTACAGTACATATCTTTCACCGTACCGGTATGCAAACACGAGCTCCTGTCCAAGTCATCCGAGGCAAGTGTTTCAGATCTCTAGAGCGCAAAGAACGGATTTAGAACACCGGAGGAGCAGCGAGCCTGCGTTTCGAGTAGGATCATTCACTTCGGCTGTTTCACCATGGAGTCCTTTACTCTGAACTATCCCCAACACCGCATTGCCCTCAATCCGGCCACAAGCCACATCCGGAGGTGCTGGCAGCCCCCCATCGCTGCAAACATGGAAGCAACCTCCATGAGCTATTGAGTTCTACGGGTACCTGGTATCGGTAGCTGCCATAGTAAATGCGACGACTCCACTCTTTTAAATGGCCGCTTCTTCTTTTAAGAACAGCTGTTGGTTTCCATTCATTTCATTTCCATTGCTTTTAACCCCTTTTATCTTTTATGTTACATGGATTACAATGTGCAAGACACTCGCTTCAAAGAACCATACAGTACAGGGACACTTGTATCAAGCAAACAAAACAAACAGAACAAGCAAAGAGCCGAGTTCGTTCATTTTCAACTCTGTTTCACTCGTTTGAACAGTCACATTCTTCTTGGTTGATTTCCACTCTCAGTTAGCGCTGGCGACGGTTTCAGGAGAGGCAAACCGCTGACCTATCATCTCGTCTTTTGAATCCTTCTTCAAAATCTCAATACTGTGCTCCTCGTATGTTCTGGCGGTGCCAACCTGTCCATAAGGGCTGGGCTGTCGCAGCGGCAACGCCGCTTGTGGCCTGTTCTGGTTTGGACTGTAGTTGGGATTTCCCACCGGGATGCAGAGCAATGGTGTAGTCGGTCGAACATACGATCCGGGAGACACTACGACCAGTCTGTGAGTCGACGGATTGGTTCTCACAACGTATGGTCGGGACACGTTGGTTTCCACTCGGTGGTCAATGATCTTGCGCGGCGGCGAAAGCTGATGCTGAAACACTGGCGACCCCAGGCGTGGTGGAGGTGGAGTTGGCGTAACTGCCCGCAAACCCTTGGCTGGGCTCCTAGGAGGGCGGGAACGGAATCTGCCCAAAATATTGTAGAGATGTTCTGTCGTTGGTAGGACAATTGGGAACACAGACATTGCATTCTCTTGTCCATCAGCGGTTTTTGCATCTCCAAGGAACATGGCTGGGTATCCAACTATTTGAGCCGGTGAATCCTCCCGTTCTTCGTTGTCGCCACGGCTGCATGACGCCTCTGTTGCCTCTCGAAGAGACGTAAGATCAGAAGCATCTTGCCTGTCCAGGTATGAGACGAATGTTGGCGGAGTCTCTTCGATGCTGTTGAGCGAACAGCTAGTGGGCGATCCGTTGTTTGTGCTCTTGCGAGTCAAGGACGAGACTCTGGCGCGATGCATCATGCCTCCAGCTGCACCGTCAACTACTGCGGATGTACTCATACTGCTGCTGCAGAATGGTTCGCCTCCCTGCGTTGGGGTAGACCGAGGATTCGTGAAGAATCGATCAGCCACAACATTGGCACCATCTCTCAACGGCCCTGGACTGCCTGTCAATGCTACGTATCCATTTGTTGTCGAGCTTCCTGAAGAAGACGAATCGATAGTTACGCCGCCGGTATCAGAGTTACTCTTGCCGTCTTCCTGACGTCTCCTCCTTTTCCCTTCTTTGATTGTCTCCATCACTTCCCGATCAGTTTCTGATATCTGCGAAGAGCCATTAGCGGTAGTACCGGATGTTGACGTGGCTTGCGTCGTGTGGCCAGATGTATACGTTGTATTTGACGACCTGGTTGCGCCTCCGGGGGACCCAGTGCTCGATGTGGGCGTCGCCGATGGATCATCGTTCACTAGCTCTCCAGGATTGGGACTAGACGCATTTTCTGAGTGTCGATCAATCCTTTCTGCCAAAGTCGGCATAACCGAGATGCTGGACGACACTTGGATGCGCACCGCTGGACGCCTGTTCTCATTCTTGTTGCCTTGGCAGTTCGAGGCCACAACAGAGCGATCATCTACAATTGGGTGATAATCTGGAGACGGGACAGTCCTGGGGCTATCGTCCGAGTCACCCCCAGAGTTCTCGATGCTCTGATATCGATCGTATTCCTCGTCCACGTCCGAGTCAAGCTGTTGATACATTGGCGCTGAAGGTTGATCGTATCCACTATCCTTTTGACCTTCGCTGGTGTTGTTTGAATTCGAGCCTGAATCTTGTGACATAGCATTTGCTTCCTTGGATTGCTCCTTTTCATCATCACGGGTCGCGTCCAACGTAGTAGCGTTGGCCTTCTTGTTAGCAGCCGTTGTGTCAGTCGAGATCACAGTCGAGATGGTACTACGTAGTCCTTTTTTCTTTCGACGTAGCACACCAACATCTGACAGGAATCTGGCGGCCCTTGCAGCAGCGCTCTTCTTTGGCTTTGTCTGATCAGTGTTGTCCTCAATCTTCGTATTGATTTGCACCTCAATTTCACCCGACTCCTCACCACTATTAGCCGAGTCATCCGCCTCCGCTCTACATGTACCTAGATCCATGACTTCAATGGCTGTAGCCTCTCCTTGTGGAGAATCCTCTTGGGTGGTTGACAAGGAAGAAGGGACTGGGTTGAAAGCAGAGCTCGTCCTGAGGTTGGATTCTGTACTAACGCCGCTATACATGGATCTGTTTAGCGGAAAGCCAAAGGCACTTCGTCCATCCGAACCACTAAAGTTTGATCCCGACCGTATGTAGGCTCCATAAGCGCTGTCCGAACGAAATTGTTGGAAAGCAGAGCCTCGCGAAGGCGTGGAACTGGATCGTCGAGTAGCATCCAACTGAGAGGGTGGTGGCATCCCACTGCTGCCATCATAGTCTGTGAAAAACGACGGCCTGTACTGAAGGGGTGTGGAATGAGTGTGCCTGAGAATAATAGGTTCAAAGGGATCCTGCCCCTCAGAAGCAGCATATCCAGCAAGCTCTGTTGACGGGGCCAATGTCAAGCGATGCATTTCGTGTCCTGTACCACACATGCCGGTACGGATACTCTGCAACATTTGCATTGGTTGAAAGGCATCCGTATTTTGGGCATCTGCAATATACGTTTCCCATGATTTGACGAGCTGAGCAAATGAGGATGGCGACGATTTCATGGTCTCCAAGTTGTTGGGTGCAGTATCCACCGGTGGTTTTGCCGCCGTCTCGGAGTTGGTTGTAGAGATTGGGGCAGGAACATGTGCATCTTGAGGTGTTGGTTCCGGCAACACGGCATACCCATCTAGATTGGTATCATATGCATCGCTGTTGAATGCACTTAGCCCTCCCGAATGCTGATTTCCTGTAACGGCAGTGGCATCATCTGATAAAACTCCCACGCATTGGTCGGCAAAGCCATCTTGCGTTTTCCCCTTGTCTGGCTCCATCCTGGCAGGAAGAAAGTATGATCCTGCGCTTCTCCAACTAACTAACTATTATCTGCCCGTCGACAAACAAGTTTGCAGCTGGCCGACTGCCAACTACAAGCCAAGTTCAGTCTCTTTTGAAGGAATCTCTTCCTTGGAAGGCGAAACAACCAAGAGCTTCAAAGGTCAGAGACGCCACTGTGATTATGTGTTAGTTAGATTGTTGGCGAAATGTCAGGCTCTAATCTCCATGTTATGAACTTATGAACCTCTAAAGGCTGGATACAACATAAAGAATGGAGTGTCTAAATGATTTGCACCAAATTCGATTACTTAGTGTCGCCGGCGCGATGAAAGTTTCGCCATTTTTCACTCACAGAGACTATCTGCATGCACAGTTGCCCCTAAATTGTTCCATGCGAGAACTACGACAAAATTGTGACTTTCATTTCATCTTATTTAATTAAGAGGTGCATTTCATTCCTTGACTGTTCTCTAGACGACAAAACTACGACAAAATCGTGACTTTCATTTCATACTTGAAACGCAATGGAGCACGCCGCCCCGGTCGGGGAAAGTCTAGCCAACTCGGCCTTCTTTCCTCTCTGTTCTTAGAGGAGTATCGGTTTCAGCTTGGCCTCATCAAACGGACAGGTGAGCCTGCTTGGAGTTGTTGAAGAGACGTGCAATGCGCGGTGAAGCTGTTGATGGCAACAAGAGGAAGATCTGTTACCCAAGGAGAAACCGAAACGAATAAGTGTATCGTCCACCAACAGAACAGCTTCAGCAACATCATTGCCAATAGAATTGCTGCATACAAGAGAGGTATCATCCTATCAGGCTTGTAGATAGATATCTCTCCGAACAAAGAGGGTTGCACCGAGAGTTGCAAGAGTCGCCCCTACTCCGAACCCGTATGTCAACCGGCAGGCAGGAGTGTAAGGCCGAAGACGAGAGAATTCTGATCGATCGTATACACTTGATAGCATGGCGTCGCAATCTGCTTTCTCCTTTCACTGCATGATATGCTTTGAGGAGTTCCATCCAGACGAGAGATATCCAGTTGTGCTACCCTGTGGGCACACCTATGTGTGCAATCTCTGTGGCGACCGTCTGGACAAGTGCATGGAGTGCCGCACCCCTCTTTTCATTTCAGTCCCCAGACCGCAGAACCAACCCAACACCAGAACACCCAGCTACAGAACTCCACGACAACCTCCATCTCCTCCAATGGTGCCAGTCAAGAAGCGTCTACCTCTTCCAAAAAACGTGGTGTTGCTATCACTGATCGAAGCAACCGAGCTGGCTACCGAAGATGCTACGAGTAAGAGTGAAGCATCACCGAGAAACCATAAGAGCGAAGGACTATTTGACGATGCCCATCACCACGTTCTGATGTCCCCTGATGACAATTCAATCTCGGCTGTGGTCGACGCTGACGATCTGGAGGAGGAAAGAATCAAACTAGGAACTACCATGGCAGTTTCGGTAGCCGGTACCTATGCCGTTACAGACCCCAAAGGAATGTCGATATACCCATCACGCCCATCCAAACATGCTGAAGATGCATTCCGCAAGGACAGCAGTCAACATACTTCCGATGAAGACGTGGATAAACTGGTCAGATACTTTCACTTGGACCAGAAAATGGACGTAGATTCAACCGAGGACGAACTGAAGGAGAATAGGATGAAGGAGCAACCGCCGCTGATTCTCAGCTGTGGTGACCGTGTACAGGTAGTTGCCATTGAAGGAGGATGGGCAAAGTTAGCAAGGGGGTACGGATATGTGCACGCTGATGACAATAAACTTGTAAAAGGTACGAAACGAAACCAAACCAAGCAATGAGGCTTGACTGGCAGTGCTAGCCATCCTGGTGCTCTTGGGATCTCACCACCAACACAACTTGTTTCCTCCTGTCTTAGTTGGCAACTCTGTCGATCGGGCATGCAAGCTAGAAGCTATGCTGCGGTCGCTCTCCACACAAAGGAAGCGACTGCGCCTGGAACAAAGCAAAGTTGACAACATGTTTATTAGGTTAATGAATGATCTGCAGATATCTCTGATGACGGATGACGACCTCACGGTGATCGTTGCAGACACATTCTCCCAAGCTCCTAGCGAGAGAAAAGTTGCCGAATACAGGCAACAGCACGAAGCAAGAGATCAGATGCCAACTCGACAAGGCACGGACGCATCGCTTTCCAACGTGAGCAACCATGGACCTGTAAAACCACCAAAGCTACCAGAACACCCACAACAAGAAGAGAGGCAGGACTCTCAAGTTGCTCCGCACGTACTCACCTCTGCTGCCCGAGGATTCGCTTGCTTTGCCAATGATATGTTTGACACAATATCAGGGACCGGAAGCGACGAAACGGAATTTCACAAGCTGCGTCGACAGCAAGGTATCTCACCACCCACTGTAAGAACAGCGTCAGCACAGAAGACAGATATCGAAGCTACAACATGTAGGATACCAGGAAACGTCGCGACGACACTATTCCCGTCGGCGTCTCATCCTTCGCCAAGTGCCATGAGTGCGGGTGCCAGAGCATGGAGAGAGCTTCATGGACGAGAGGAATGTCGAGGAGGCGTGGACTTTAAAACGGGTATGAGTGGTCACATGGCATTGTTAAGTTCCCATGCGCACCCTCATGAGTACCTTGGAAATCACCGTCATGCCATTGCTAACTTTCGAGGGATGAGTAATCACACAGGCTTGACCATGACAAAGCCCCTGAAGAAGACAGTTGGCGCTTTGTATCAAAGCATGTACCAGAGCCTGTACCCAGCTCTCAACATCCCCTCGCTCTCTGGAGGGACCCCTGAACGAGCCGAACACACGGATTCACGGAGCGATAGGTCTGATTCGATGTAAGGTTTTTGCTGCTCAGTAGATCTTGAGGGGAAGGAAGGTTAATCAATCCGGAAATCGAACAAATGTAATCTAAAAGTGCCACCACTACATACTATATACTAAAACATACATGGTTTTTAACCAACACTGTTGCCTGATTAGCTAAGGTTGCGAAGCTCAGTGGCTGCTCGAATGGTTTTGGGATGGCCGTGACAACGAAGGAATGAGTGATGTGTACGAAGGTTATAACATCCATGGTACCGAACAGATCTCTTTTAGCTGAAGTAGCTACAGGTACTACGATTGTACATTTTTTGTCCCACAATCAATCTAATTGCGTTAACATCCGGTACTACTACTACTTCTCTATTGTCATTGGCACCTATTCGTCCATCCAATCTATCCTTGCTGTTCCTCCACGCTGCTCATCTGAGTCCAATTTCCATCCAATGTAGCCTTCCAAAGCGTCACATCGCTATCACCGCTCGAAACGGCAAGCATGTGCCCCGTGACGGACCAACTGACTCTCCACACAGGGGCATCGAACTTGTGGAGCAAAATTGGTTTCCATTCGGCATCCGGACCGTTCTGAGTCCAAATGAGGACTGTTCGGTCTTCCGAGCAAGACGCAATGACATTGACATTGGGGAAAATGGATGGCGCCCACGCCACATCTCGGACCCAATCACTGTGGGAAATGGTCTTGTCAATTTTGGCCGTGGCGTCTTCCACCCATTGTCCCGTTTCGGCAGATTGGGTCCAGAATCGAATTCTGTTGTCACAGCCTCCCGTGACGAGACGAGGAGGCATAATGTTGTCGGGATTGGCAGTGTCCGAGTAGGCACCGTGAGGCGCCCAGCTGACGGCATTGACACCCAGAGAATTGTCCTGCACATACTCGACCGACCAGGTATTGTTGGGTTGCAGCGTCAAGATACTCACGCGACCATCTGAACTGGCAGCTGCCGCTATGAGACCAATTTCATGAGGACCAAAGGCAATGGCATTCACGGAACTTTCGTGAAGATGGCGTGCCGCATGGATGACAGTCCACTCTCGTGGGCTCACTTCGCGGTGGATCAACACAGAGCCATCGAACGAGCACGATGCCAAAATAACACCAAATTTTGGATGCGCCCAGGCGGTTCCCCATACAGGCCCTTCGTGCCCTTGGAGAGTCGCCGACAATTCGTACGAAGTCTCCGACACGTTGTAGATCTTTACCGTACGGTCTATTGCATAGAGTCGAGTCGAAATAAAACGCAAAATAACGAGTCGAGTCGTTCAACCACAAGAATTAATAACAAAGGAATGAGGGACACAAACAAAATTTAAAACAATACGCACGTGAAGTATCCATAGGCTTACCAGAAGAGCACGTTGCGAGTTTGCACCCGTAATAATCCAACTGGGCGTCATGGACCAGATCTTTTCGTCAAGCAAGAGAGAAAGGGAAAAAGAAGTGCCAAAGGTGAGACCGTGAAAATGACAATAAAACCGGCATTGCCACAATCTCTTTGATATTCCTACCTTCGTGCTGAGTATCTACATAAATCGGACCAGGGGGCATGGCCGTTGCTTGTGCCACCGGAGCGGGCGCTGCTTGTGCTGATGTTGCCGCCATCTTTGCTTTGCCTTCTTCCCTTCGACTCTTTGACCTCTGTTGCTGCTGCAAAATGCCAAGGCTTCGTCGACTGGGTCGATCGGTGTAGCCGCAGCTTTGGCAGTGGCGGAAGATCCAAGCTTCTTGGTTTGAGTCAATAATAAAACGTGACTAAAACCCCTAGCTCTAAGGTGCTTTCCTCCAACCGAAAACAGAAAACGTCCTCATTTTTCCGCGACGAGACAAACAACACCGCACACTCAAAAGAGAGTGTCGTCCTTAGAGAAGCCACCCAAGAGCAAGACAACAATGACACGATCGGGTCAAAAGCCACTCAAGAAGCGCAAGGTTCTGGTCGAGACGAATCCAAATATTGCTCAAGGTCACGTTGTCACGCGTCCGTGGGCCAAAGCCGAGGCAAGTTCGCTCGTGGTTTCATTTCATCGTTCATTCGTTCTCCTTTTGATGCATGCTCAAGCTTCCGTTGTGCTGTGTCATAGGATGATCTACTGCTTGCGAAATCCGTCAAGGTTGGTCCCAAAAAGAAGAGCAAAGCGGTCAAGGGTCAACAGCCAAAGATGGATTGGCCAGGGATTGCGAAGCGACACTTTCCTACGCGCAATGCTGCGGAATGTCGCACTCGATACGAAGCTTTGACTGGAATCAAAACAATTTTCACGCCCTGGTCAACAGAAGAAGACGACAAGTTGATGGAACTCGTTCGAGTCAATGGTGAGTCCAGTAGAGGAGGTTGTTTTTCGGTGACTTCTCGTGGTTGCTCGTCTTCTCGTTCTCTTGGTCAACCTCAATTCTTCCGTTCTCTACTCAAGGCGCCACGAGCTGGACAGCTCATTCCAAGGCCATTCCAGGTCGGAGCGGAAAGCAATGTCGAGAGCGATGGCACAACCATCTGGACCCGGCAGTGGTAAAGAATCGAAAGTGGACTTGCGAGGAAGACCGCAAGATTGTCGAGATGCATCTCCAGCTCGGGAACAAATGGTCCACGATTGCAAAAGCCATTCCAGGAAGAACAGACAATGCTGTCAAGAACCATTGGAACTCTTTCTTGCGCTGCCGCGTAGAAAAATACTTGGTCGACAATCTCAACATCAGCACGAATGCCCTGAGAGACAATGCTGGTAGATACAACATTCCCACGGAAAACCTGGATGACTGCATGCTGCGCATCGCGGAGATGACACCGGCCACGATGAAAGGAGGCAGCCGGCGACTGCCTTCACAGACCCGAATCAAACTGAGTGTGCCAGATGCCGTCGCCGAAAAGGTGGAAGTCAAGACCCCAGTGCCAACTGTGCGGAAGGATCGAACCCAAACCCAAACTACCCGTGCAGACACTATTGCAGGTACAACGACTGGCACGGCTACTTGTACAACGACTGTCATGGCGATGACTACTAAAGCAGCACGACCAACAGAGGCGCCCAAACCATCTTCGCCAATGCGAGCTCAACCAGCTCTTGAAGCACCCAAACCATCTTTGCCAATGCGAGCTCAACCAGCTCCGAAAGCACCCAAACCATCTTTGCCAATGCGAGCGCAATCAGCTCCAAGCGCACCCGTTCTGGCAAAACCGACAGACGAAACAGTTGCTGATCTCATTGACCTGACGCCTCAGCTTCCGCCACCTGCTGTTACTACACGGTCACCTACGATGCCGCCTCTTTTCGTTACTTCGTACACGACTTCTCTCCCCCCGACGTCGGCAATCAAACGCAAGGCGAGGGATGGGCCCGAGTTGGAAGATGCTCCAAAGTTGGGCCAGCCCACGTCTCTTGAATTGGAACAGTTGGGCCTGTGTCTGTCCAGGATCAAAGGAGGGAAACTGAGCAACGGCAGCTACCTTACGGCATTGGAGCGACAACAGTTTGCAGCTCGAAAGAAAATAGCAGAGACCGGTTCTATCGAAGATCTCAAGGAGTTGAATCTCACCGCAAAAGAGGCCAGAGAACTGCCGCACTTCTTTCAGTCCAAAATCTGTCCCAATCTTCCTCAATCCGCAAACCTGGGAGCATTCGGGACTCCGAATGTGGATGCAATGGGCTTGTCACCGCAGATTGAGCTCAAACAAGAGGGAGGGGCGGGTACCGAAAGGCTTGCAAGCCCATGCTTGTCTCGCGACCTGGCTGGGAAATCACCGATGCGCCCCGCTGCCTTCCCTGGGCTGTCGCCAATGTGGACTGTGGAAGACTCTACATTCTTCCAGCAAGTTCTACCGGTAGGAGGAGAACAAGGCATCAACAGTGCTTAAAATGAGCGTCCTCCTCAGCACATCGGCTGTCCCGTTGCCGGTGCTTCACCCCAACGTTGCAGGCAATACCAGTACGCAAATTTTACAATACCGGTACGGTATGGAACGGTACGACTGTACCTAGCAATGAAGTGCAACGACAACATCAAGCTTACAGAGATGAAGGCGCAGGTATACTAGTAGGCCGTCAAACAAAATAAGAAACGATGTGTCATTTGCCGCTCTCGGCTGGTTAAGGACCAGGCTGTGGCCATATTCGTTCATTTCATCGGCTTATACCAGTATACGCAGTGAACACCATTTATTTGCGTACTGGTAGTGCTTAGCTATGCTGTCGTAGAGCTGCAGATGGAGCTTTAGCAAGGCAAACCAACTGAGATCCTGTCGATATGGGTACCGGTACCGGTACGCGTACTGTACGGTAGCTAGCTAGAGGCACCATGCAGTATAGCGGCACAACAACATGGTGAGCTATTGTAGCTTAGTGGCCACGGTCGAGATCTTTTGTTCCGGAATTCTAAAGCAGAAATGAAAAGACCAAAAAACGAAGGAAGAAAGCAAGAGGCCGCCACAACATGCCACAAACTTTTGATACCTTATTACCTCTTCACACTACACCGGTGGCGGACAACAACAAAGAAATATCTGTACGCTTCAATCTGCTCCTTGCTGAAAGAATAACCCTCGTCCGTTCAACAAGCTGCATTCAAAAGTTTCGTCGACGATGAACAGTGTCCCAGGAAACACTAGAGGTCCTGATGAGTCGTCAAGAGCCCGTTTCCGCCGATGTCTGCTGCCTGTGTGGAAGCATCTTTGGGCCATTCTAGCGTCAATAGTCATTGTGTCCTCTCTTGTGGCCATCTTCCTCTTTCGGTTCCTGCCATACCCCAGTGCAGAAGATACAACAACGGTAGCAGAGTCGGCTACCAAGGTCCCCTCCTCTGCTAATGGTCGTCAGGACTTCATTGATCGACGCCGCTTTATCCTGTTCCGTAGTTCTCTGGCTCGAGTATCGGAACCATCTGCCTTCGTGAACCCCAATTCACCTCAATCACAAGCTCTGAAGTGGCTCGTGTACCAAGACCAAACCATCCAGATTCCCACAGACACCTTGGCTGCAGAAGGTGACATTATGAACTCTTCTCAGCTGTACTACTCATCCAACAACGAAACGTTCCATTGGAAACTTGTACAGCGCTACGCCCTTATGGTTCTGGCTTTCAGTACCAATGGAGCCACATGGCGTGGAATTGTTCCCTGGGAGGAAATGGTGGATGTGGATGAATGTCACAGTCATTTCCAGGGCATTGGATGTGATGAAGTTTTGGGCAAGGTGAACGTTGTGAATCTAGATTATCGCAAGCTTGGTGGCAAAATTCCTGTTGAAATTGGTAAGGGTATCCCTTGACAAAGCGTGCTTGAAAAGACATGCCAAGTCTGACCCAGCTTTTGCTGATATGTGATGCTATCATTCCATGATTCTTAGGCCTGCTGACCGACCTGACCTACTTAGATCTATCCCGAAACCATCTGGAAGGACACATTCCTCATTCCATCTATCACCGGCTGACAAACCTCGGTAAGTGATTAGTGATTGGGTGGCTGCATGGACCCCGTGCTAGCTAGCCTTCGCCCTTGCTTCTTATAACCAGATGCTCGCCTTCGTTTTCCAGAACACCTCGCACTATCCCACAACGAAATTGCTTTCTCGTTGAGCAATGACATCGGCAAGCTTACAGCTTTGAATGCCCTGGTCGTGTCCAACACTCACTTGTCCGGTACCTTGCCAGCAACAATGGCACAGCTCACAGAACTCCGTAAGTAGTGGTTACACAACCAAGTGCATGCTGGTTTGCAACTTCAAAATCCTGAAACTTGATCTTCTTCGGCTTTGTGTGATCTTAATAAAATGGAATGACTGCATTAGGAGAGATTGTATTGTCAAACAACCGGCTCTCAGGGGAGTTCTTCCACTCTATCAAACACTGGCCCAATCTCGGTAAGCAGGCAGGCCGGTTCATGCAGTCTTTTGGGTACGAACGTCTCAGTGTTGACACTATACCTGCTTGCCTTAATTGCAGAAGTCTTGTCGTCGACAGAAACGCTGCTATCTCCGGTATCATTCCGACTGAAATTGGGCTCTGCACCAACCTGCGTAAGTCCAGATACAATAATAACATGCACTTGTCTTGGTGAAGACGTGGACTTCTTTCGGTCTTTAGACTGGTTTCTCACAAGCTCAGACTGCTCTCGTTACTCGTCTGTCCAGGCGAACTGGCTATGCTAGGGACAGGTTTCAATGGATCCCTTCCTACAGAGATTGGATTGCTCTCAAAGCTTAGTGAGTGACTCTTCCTATAGTCACGGTCGAACCCTGTAGAGGCATTTGCCAGTCTAACATGCATCTGTATACTTTGGATATGGACAACAGCCACTATGGTGGCAGGAGGAGACCAACTCATAGGATCGCTACCATCCGAGATTGGCTCCTGGACAAGATTGGGTAAGCTCGATCGAATGGTTGCAATGCCTACAATACCCCGTTGCTTGCCTGACCTGTTTGGCGTTTGTATTCCTGGTCTGTAGGTCAAATGATTGTGTCGTTTGCACCCCAATTGACAGGCTCCCTTCCATCTACCATTGGCCAGCTCTCCTCCCTCACCTACATGGCAATTGTCTCAACGTCAATTGGTGGCTCCGTGCCCTCTGAAATTGGACTGTTGCAGAACGTGGTGAACCTGAATTTGGAGAACAATCTCTTTGGAGGCCAAATCCCAAGCCAAGCTCTTGTCGGGATGGAGTCATTGAGTAAGTCAAGCCGTGAATATCATTGCCTCTTTGTCGCGTGTCTTCCTGTCCTACTGGCTACTGGTCACATCCTGGTGCACATTGAGCTAAGTGTCTCTTCCTTTGATGTTCGTAATTGATACAGCAAACCTACAGATCAACGCGAATTTCTTCAGCGGGACGATTCCACAGGAGATTTGTGATGCCGAATCTATACTTGTCTGGATGGACTGTGCAGGAAACTTGGTTTGCGAAAATGATTGCTGCCCAGGTGTCTGGTGCTCTTTTGGGGATGTGTAATGCGGTAGGGAGAAGATGGAATGTTATGCCGCAAGGTTGCCCCCCTTTGACACTTGCGGATAGCGGAGTGCATAGCTTATTGAAAAGTTAGTTTATCACGGTTTACGTCATCTGCCGATATCTTGTACCATACTAGTACCATACATTGGACCATAGAGGCCATGTCGGGGGCCGTTCAGCTTTAGTTACTCTGGAGCTTGCATCAAAATAGAGCCAAACGTCGCTCGGGTGCCCAGTGCTTCCCCTATAGCGGCTGCTCGCCTCACCAAGGCTCTTTGTTCCTCGCCAGCTACCGGAACGTTCCGACTGCCACCACTAGCTAGTATATTAGTATGGCACGAGTACCTGCTACAAAGCACTACCACACATCTAATCTGAACTGTTGAGTTGGCGACGTGTACAAATGATTTAGTTATAGAAATACGTTCAAATCAAAGTAGCAATGCCCCAGAATATCGTGTAGAAAGTGGTTTCATCTAGCGCAGTGCGCCGCCATGACGTCTCCACAGAGTAATAGTATATGCAGTAATGTTTGTTGAATGAGTGCGTGTGCCATCACGTGTCACCAAACAGTTTGTTGTTTTTCTCTAAATTTGAAGCAGCTCCATCAAAACGAACGAACGAACCAACCAACAGTGGGAAGTGTATTATTGCTGCAGTCGGTCAAGCCATCCACAGGCCTTAGCAGACACACCGTTCGCGCAGAAACCAGCTCGCCACACCCACCAGGAACATGACGACCACCACGTTTCCGTCGCTCATGTCACCAAAGACTTCCATTTCGCCGCGGGCATTGACGCCTCGTCGGTTGCGAGGGCTTCCGTCATGAGGAACATCCTTGGCAGGAGCTCCGGGCTGGTTGCGGTTGGGATCGTTCGGTGGCAAGGAATCCATCTGGTGAAGAAGAAAAACAGAACAACAAGAATTTGGTAAAATGAGAAATCGGGATGCGGTCCTTGTTGAGGGAAAGTGGCGGAGTCGAGTCTGTAGCACAAGGAATGAATGAAGGCACAGGCCGGTGCTCGAAAAAGAACCGGCAACCAACTCCAAATTGTACACCAGATCGTCGATGTGACTGGTGAAATTCTGCTGGGTGTCACAGAAAACGTTTTTTCTGCTCCCTGGATTCAGAGCAAAAGAGGACCAAGCTCTGACCACAGCCGCCTTTGTGCCTTTCTCATGCCATGATCTTCATGTCCATCAATCATACAGCACCATTGCTCTTACCTTCAACACAATTGACACTTCTTCTTTCACAACGAACAAATCTCCAACAAAAGTGAAAACGAAAACGTAACTCGATCTTTCGCGAGAGGATGATGCAGCATCGATTTGCAGGAAGATGGATGAGCATGACGGTGGCAACACCAGCAGAATCTTCGATCCTGCCCGGCCGGCTGGCCCGCGGCCGCCGAAGATACTTAAATGTCTTGAAAAAATTTAGTTCTAAGTAAGAAGGCATTAGAGAGAATTGAAGAGGACGTTGAACCAGTGTTGAAGCTGGGGCGCACAGCTGCTCCTTTGCAAGATATCCGTTACGTCAGTTACGTCAGCGATGCTTTTCTCGGAAGTTTCTCTCGACTGTCACTGGTCACTGGAAAACAAATACTAAATAGATAGACTACTCCAATTTATTCCCCATTCACATCATCATTGTTACCCTTGGACATCAATTTATCTTCTTCATTTCAGGCTTTCGATTGCATGCATTCCTATAATAAATCCCATTCCATGTCTGTGTTTCATCGTACTAGTAGCGCAACCATGAGCGTGGTTATCCCAGATGAACCAACCAAGCAGTCCAACAATGGCTTCTTCTTTGGCAACTTTATGAAGTCGTTTGCCAATGCTGAATCTCCCAAGGAAATCCCTCACGATCTGACCGAACCTGAAAGCGAGAGCGATTTTTCAGGGTCCGATACATCCAGTCCAAAGGAGCTCATTACGCCTGTGGAAAATGAAGACAGTGACGGTGAGGACGAAAGTGGCTTTGCCAAGGTGATCCCCCAAAAGCCTTTTCAAAAGCGTTCGTCTTTCCTCTCCATGTTTGAGAAATCAACAGACGAGATGTCTGTGGTGGAAGACCAGGAAGATGATGTTTCCTTGGGCATTATCGAGGAGATACAAGATATCACCCCAGAAGAGAATTCGGCTACTGCAGTGGCCAGCGACGAACCAAGTGCTGAAGTCAATGAACTTGTTTCCACCGAAAGGCGACAAAGTAGCTTCTTTGACTTATTCTTCAACACAATGGAGGAAAACCAGGTCGATCTCACAAAAGAAACCAAAGACTCTGAGAGTGATGACGTCCACGCCACCGAAGTTGCCGAAGACCATGACGCCTCTACAACTCCGAAGACATTGCAGCCCGATGTACAAGAAATGAAGACAAATCCCTCTGTAGAAGAGACAAAGAACAGCAGCAACAAGATGGACACTTCGTTAACAGATGAGACAGCTGCAGTGTTGAAGCCCGAAGAGAAGTTCCTTGATGCACCAGTGAAGGCGCAAACCTCCACTCCAGAAAAGGACCAAGGCTTTTTCAGCAGATTCTTCCAGCGAACGGAAGCCCACCAATCTCCCAATGAAACTCCATCCTCCCCTTCCAAAGTACTAGTAGCAAAGACTGAGCCACCCTCCAATGAACATGCCTCCCCCGTGGCCAACAACGATGACCTTCCAAGCGAAAAGTCGCTACAATCCAATGAAACTGCTCCTGCTTCTAAGATCGAGCCTCCCAACGATGACGTCAATAAACAAACTACTGTTGAAGAAAAGGGTCCCAGCGAACCCATTGAGTTGCCAAGAGCTCCCGCAAACTACAACCAAGACAAACGCACATCCACTGTGAATGAAAAAGTTGAAGGCGAAACTGAAACCTCCTACTTCCTGGGCCTGTTCAAGGTGACCTCTCCTAAGAAAGTTAAAACTCCAACTGTTGCTTTGAAGGAAGAACTTGCTTCCAACGAAACCTCTCCTAAGAACGTGGAAACTCCAACTGTTGCTTTGAAGGAAGAAGATGCTTCACATGAAGAGCAACATGATGACCTGGACACTTCCGTACGATCAACTGAGAAGACGCGTGCCAGCTTTTTGGATCTGTTTCTCAATACGCCAACCCCTGAGCACGACGACGAATGCAAGCAAGTTGGAGAAGTGACTCCTACCGGTATGATGGAAGATGAGTCACAAAAGGAAGAGCAACAACAAGAAGAGGAAAAGAAGACGCTGGACGATGTCGATGATAATATTATTCAACCTGCTGATGAAGAGCTTTTGGAGGTTGCAGCGGAGGTTGAGACGGACGAAACGCTAGAAAAGGAACTACTAGTATTTCAAGAGGAACCAGAGGCTGTCGAACATGCATGCCAAGACGTCCACTTCAACCTGGCGGAGACTGGATTGGAGATGGAGCTGGAGTCCCCGTTTCCACTAGAAGATCCATACTTTGACGAAAACTTTCTTGAGAAAGGCCAGAAAGAGAAAATGTGTTGCTCGTTCCTCTTCCGTTGAGGCGCAATCACTGATACACACACACAGGCAGCCTGCCTGAGAGGGAAACGATCTCGCGATTATTGACACTAAGTGTGATTGCACGGGAGTAAGAGATTGAGAGTGGGTATAACAGAACAGAGAGATATTTCCAAGTAAATGTCAAAATTAGATATGCTTTTATTGTTTGTTTCCTTTCCAATGTGATGCAAAGTAAGAGGGGATTAATGCATGCTGAAAAGTGGTTGCTGATGCCACCGGACCTCGTGTTCTATTGGAGACCTACTACAAGTGTATCGGTACCAGGTACCTGTAGCAGCACAGCACAGATCGATACCGCCGCTGCATTTGATCCCTACCGGTACCAGTTTTCCTTTTCATTTGTGTTTGGATGCCTTTCTGCCACGCCTTGTGAATCAATCGATTAGGTTCAGGCCACAGGCCACCAGCAATTCAGAGTCACTTCTTGCTTTCTGTTTTCTTGACCCAGACAGTCAGATCATCACTGTAATACCACGTTGGAATGTCCATTTGATGAACCAGATCAAACTCTGTCCGTAACAACGTTTGCAGGGCTCGAGTGGCACACAATCCAGAATCTGGTTGGGTTGGATTTTGAGGATGACTTGGTAGTATGTGAATGTTATCCTCTCGTTCCGCTACCAAAATCACAGTTGTCCCTCCGGCCTCTAAAAAGGCTTGGACACAGGCAGTATCCCAAACTGGAGGTAGTCGAGAGGAATGAAACTCGGGCGCATTGTCGACATTGTCTGGATTGTTGGGCCATACCAGCAAGAGTGTGTGATTAGTCATTATGTTTTTGTTGTTGTCCTTGTGAAATACATCCAAACAAGTTCCCTTTTGGACATGTGTGTAAGTCCGATCAAAGTATATTCCCCCTTCTTCTTGGGGTGGATCGGCATCGTAGGGTGTAATGGTCACATTTTGTCGTTGCAAGATGGCACTCCAGTATCCGGTTCCAGCACCCACCTCAATGAGAGGTTCGTACTGGGCGATCAAGTCTATATTTTGTTGGGAGGGAATGGCGTAGGCAACCGTCTTGAGGGGTCCCAACATGACACGACAAAAGGTATCCAACAAGGCCATGGTAAATCCTCGATGTCGAAACTCCATGAATAAATAATTCATGAGAACGTTGGCATAGTCATGTTCCTGTCGGGCCGCTTCTACCGCCGCCGAATCATCAATGGCCAAGAGCACTTGGATTTCTTCTTGCGTTGGCCTCGCCCGTTCATCCCACACCTTGAAGAATAACGAGGGTGCCAGTTGCTTGGTATGCATGTACACTGTTTCCAGCCAATTTTCGGGAGCGGGTGTTTGGGTAATGACAGCAGGGTCCATGCCAAAGTAGTTGAGCCAGGTTGTCAGGATTAGAGATTCTTGTGCCCTCAAGTCCGGTTTGGTCAGTGTGGCAGCATGGGCATCAATGGTATCAAACATGTGTCGAATAAAGGCGTGAAAGTCTGCCGCTTGGGCCATTACATCTTTGTCTTGCCTACTAGTACAAGATCCGGTTGTAGTGGTCGACGATGATTGTGGACAAGTTGCCTCTTCTTCCAATGATCCACTTGTAGCTGCTTGACAGTCTCTACTGCACAGGAGCACCACTACTAGCAGGATGGTCAAGAGCCATCGGTGGTGGCTCATCGTCATCATCATCTTGCTCTGGTATTATAAAATAGAGCTTGGCCGAAAATGGAAAAGAAAAAGAAATGGTCGCATTTTATGACATTCAGTCGTGCGTCATTGGCCCTCACCTCTGGCAACACACGAACTCTCAGAACAACGGCCAAAGCTGAAGATCCATCAACACAACAATCATACAGTACGGTACCACAGCAGCAGCTGCGACAGCACTCATGCCAAAAGCATCATGTCATCTTCCAGTGCATTCCTGTGGGTGTCTTTCTGTGAATACAGCAATACAATTCAGCTGAACGACTATGAAAACAAGAATCAAGTCCATTTCAAAGTTTTGGATCGTCGAGGAGGTGCATCCGAAAAGATTCTGGGCCGTCTACCTGGACAGATGCGTCACGAGGAAATCAAGCATGTTGTGATTTATAGTGGTCTCCCTGGCTTGCTAGTGAAAGAGTCCAAGGTAGCCACGAAACTCTTTCAAGAAATTGCGTCTCTGGGGTCCCTCCGATCGTTGTCCATGGATCTCCTGGAGCGAATGCCACATCATGCGTTCTTCCTCCGCCAGCTTCAAGAGTACGTGTTTCCCCTCCTCCAGGGCCCTTATTCTGTGGGGAAAACCAGCGCTCTTCCAGCTGCGTTTCAACCTCCAGAAGGCCTCCTTTCAGCTGACCTTGAGATGCCACAAGGGCTACGGCGGCAAGACCAAAGAGGAGTGGAACAAGATTTCCAAACTTTGGCACATGCATGGACACGTGCCTCCTGAAGGCATGTCTCACTGCCTCCGATAAGCTTACAAAGGACCAAATTCCCTCGGGAGTAAATCCGACTGTCGTGAAGGCCATTTGTTCGTCCAAGCACTTGCTGTCGTTGGACTTGTCCAGCAAAGAATCCTTCTTGGGCCACAATTGCATGCAACACTTGATCGAAGCTTTGACTCCACCTCCAACCAACAACGGGCTTTTGGGAAAACGCAAGGGCCACGATACTGGTACCGGTGTTGCTACACTGGCGCAACTGAAACAGCTCCGTTTGGCCAATTTGGGACTCTCCCTCGACAGCCTCCGAGAGCTTTGTCAACGGTTTGAGCAACACTCTTGCATTGCCGAGTTGCACCTGGAAAACATTCGTGTACTAGTATCCTGCGGAGATGTCGAGGGGCTTTCCGATGGGCACTTTTGGGAAATGCTGTTGCGGTTGTTGCGGCAAAACGCCTCTTCTCTTCTGCAAGGGGTAACCTTTTCCCTCCGGTATCAAAACTACAACCGGATCATGCGAACCCAAGAAACGCACTCGCTCCACATAGGACCCCCCTCGAATATCCAGCAGCAAATCTACGATATCTTGCACCGCAAGAATGCCACAGTGGGGACTTTGAACGTTGGCGTCATGGTGCATCCAGGAATCCAGGTACTCCTCGACCTGAACCGATTTGGATTGGGAAGTTTGTGGGGCCAAAAGGCTTTTCCAACGATCGAGAAGACTTTCAGGGGGCAATGGAAGCGTTTGCACTCCAGGTAAAGGCAGAACGGTCCAAGGTGACAAAACCAGCAAATCAGCAGGAATTCGAGGTGCGATTGGTCAGTGCATTGTTCTCCCTCTTTCAACACGAGCCTAGCTTGGTTGGATACTTTTTGTGAGACTACCGTACAAGTAAGTGCCGAACAACCGTGTTGTGTGCATCTGCCTGGTGTTGAGGCTCGTCTCTTCCATCATGCCACACACACATACCAGAATCGCACGGACCAGTGGGTGCCAATCGAATCCAGCCCAGTGCGGTACAGTACCGGTAGGGGTACCGTAGCCGTAGGGGATAAACAACCTATAGGAATACATGTTGCGTAGCTCCGTGCTCTAGACTTCCATTATTTAGTCCTCCTTCAAAATTCCAAATTGATACCGTGGTTTCGATTTCCACGTTGTGCTGCCCGCGCGGGAGTTGGTCTCCACAAGAACCAAAATTTTGCGTTCTAGCAATTTTCGTGGAGCAGAAGATTTGGAGGCATCACGCTTCAGCTTGGGGGAGCTAAACTTACTGCCATGTTTTCCATCACAACAATGCAAGAAGTACTTGTTTGTCAATAGCCCGTAATAGAGAAAAAGAGGTGTTGACAATGGATACCATGAGGGTCAGCGAGAGGATCCCCAGGGAAATTTGCTACGATCGCGAAGGCAACAGCGACAAGCTGCTCATGGTTTTCGACAAGAAAAGCCTCCTTGTTGACTCGGTCTCCGTATACTCGTCGCGGTCAAGGCCGAGTCTCAGAGCAACTAGTGATAAAGGCGCCTCTCTCAAACCGCATGCGGCCCAAGTCAAAGGGGGTCCCAAAGGAGTGTGCAGACCGAGGCAAGGGTTTCGTAGACTACTGAAAACCACTCCCTTTGTGGACCTATCATCCATCACCCTTTTCACAGAGGATGATGGCCCACATGACGTTTTTCAGGTAGGCTTTCGGAGACTTTTTGATGTCACGTCGACAGCAACGCCGCCGAAAGTTGGTACACCGAAAGTTTACTCAGCATCAGCCATGAAGAACCTTCCAGCCAAGGACATATTCAAGCCCGATTTGAATGCTTACGAATCGAGTTCCGATACGCGCGAAATACCTGAGAAGCTAGCTCCGTTGGCAGATGTCAAGCAAGCAAAGGTTGAGTCGAAGAAAGAAACAAATGGGGGCATCTCCGCCAACGAGATCTCCTCCGCGGGGCAGCAGGTTGCAAGGAGCGCTCCAATGGAAGCTAGAGTTGTTGCTTCGGACTTGATAAAACAGAAAGCGGAAACTACACCACTGCACCCAGTAAAGCCTGATGCACACATCCAATCGAGCGCGACATGGAAAGCGATAAAATTCGAGGCACAATTCACAGGTTTCGCCGTTTCTGCCTTTCTTTGCTACTGTGTCGCACATTTGACGATCTATGAGTTGATCTACGCAGTGTTCTTGGAGATAACAGATTTGAAGTTCCAGAATCTGGACTTGCTGTACTTGGGGTTACTCTTGGCAGGGCTGGCAGTACTCAGACTGACGGGGTTCTTGTGGTATTTTCTATCGAGCAAGAGGTATCGCCAATCCAAGGCAGAAATGAAAGAACGTGCAATGGCACAGTCCTTGGATGTACAAATCTCAGATTGGATCGAGGAAAAGCCCGCCCTGAAGGTCACTGTGGAAGTGGTTGGCTTTTACCTGTGTTACATTTCGCTGTGTTTCTTTTGGGGTAGGTTTCTGTCCCTCTTTTTCGACCAGAAAGAGGAGCTCTACAAGATGCTACCGAGTACTGAGTACTATGAAAGGGTAGTGAGGGACGTGGGCACTTTGGTGGAAGATGATAGTTCTTGCACCATGGCGCAGAACTTTGACGTGGAAGACTATGAGTTCATCTATCAAAACGTGGCCAAGCACTCGTACTACCAGTTCAGCGGGAGCTCTGAAGCCCCGCTCTATTCGGTGGGGATGGGTGCCGTCGCGTATGTCTCAGCAGCATCATTGTCCATCTTCTGCCTTTCGAAGGTTGGCTTTGGCTTTGTTGACAACTGGTGAGACATGACACCAGCTAGCTAGTTTGAAGAAAAAGAAGAAGAGTGCGTGGTGCAAGTATTGTAAATGTGGGTCTGTGGTGCTGTTGCAAATGTGGGGGGGATTGCCGCGAAAAGTTGAATCGAAAAGCATGAAGGGCCTGATAAAGCAAGAAGATAATAAAAAGATAGTATTGCTAGGCACAGATATCATCCGAGATGCTTGTACATTCGTGTTGAAAGCATCATTCACGTACTAGTAGTTGCACCGGCTGCAATGGCCTCTCAAGACATAACAGCGCCCGACAACTATGCATATCTTCCTCCAACACAGGACGGAAGGGAAAGCGAGGGCATGCCAGTTTCACATAGTACTTCTGTTTGCAACGGACGGGTTGCAAAGGTTACCTGCTGGATAGGAATGAATCGTACGGCGAGGTAGACGAGATGGATACCCCAGGAGACTACTAGATCTACTAGTACATGTAACTCTTTTAAAGCCCTTCGGACCTTACCGTACTACTACTAGCTAGCTACCAGCCGGCCATTCAAAGAACATGTCAGATCTGAAATTTAACACGATTAATTGTTTCGATGCAAAAGCAGCTCTGCGGGTCAAAGCTCTGTCTCTTCTGTGTCTTCTTCGACACCAACACAACGGCAGCGACGCAGCGACCAGAAGCCTTACGAAAGAAGTGTGGGAGCCGCATAGGTTGCTGTCGAGGGTATCCGCAATAGAGAGAGCGACCAATTGAAGCGCACCACAGCGAAGATAATACTAAAGGATTATCTTCGCTACCACGACGAGCAGAACTAAGGAGTGTTCTCATGATAGGGGGCCAGAGAAAAAGAAGTGCAAGAGGTCGACCAGCTTCCCGCAACAGCCGTGCTCTTGGTGGGATGATGTCCAAGGGTGAGCCCTCGGGCGACTTTGGAGAATATGAGAAGCACCATGCGTACGTCGAGGAGCATATCCTCCAGAATAGCAGTCGCCAGGCCCAGCCGGCGGCTATTGGATTCCAGGGCTACATTGTTCAGACGTCCGAACCATTCACGGGCTTTCATCACATTGTGATTGCCTATTGCTTGCTGGCTTTTCTCCTAATGTACCCATTCGTTGTGTTTGGACGCCATCTTCATGTTGTGAGGAAACGCCGTCAATCGGAATCGATACAAGCAAGCGGAAAGGCACTGCCTAACAAAAGCCAACAAGATGAGAACTTTGTCTCTCCACCCGGAAGCGAACTGACTTCAGCAGTCCCGGCTAATCCTCCTGCCAAGGGAGATAACAACAACAACAACAACAATACTAATGGAACGGTCCACGCTGCCATTCTCTTGCCGCCGAATCCAGAGAGCAGGTCAGTGTGCAGCGCTCCTCAAATGGAAGAAAGCGAAAAAGGAAAAGAACCAATTCCCGTGACACCCACAACCACCAAGAGTACCCTCCAGGACGAAACGGATAGGACCACAGAATCAGCGGCTCAGATGCCAAGCGTTCCTCTACCACCTCCTATCGAAGTCGGAAGGAGAACACAAACCCTCCTCGCAGCGCAACAACCCTCCGTTCGATCGTCGCAGCCCGCACGTCAAACATCGCAAGTGGCCAGCAGTAGTGGACTTCTCAGTCGAAATCTCAGTGCGGCAACTACGGGGCGGTTGTATACCATGTCGGCAACAGGAAGATCGTCGGCAGCCTGGCCTCGCCGGAAGCACTCTCGTCGTCCCTCGGGAGATCCGTCCTGGCAGTGGCGAAGAGCCATTCAAACCGAAAGGCGGCATCTCAGTAGGCGCCTCGAGAGATTGTCGCAACAGGTTGCCAATGGCCCTGCTGCCAGTAGTAATACAATGTCTCGTCTCAAGAGCAGTGCGGCGGGGTTGAAAATGTCGGGTTTGGCCAATAGTGTGTTGGATGCCGAGTCCAAAGAACAGCAGACGAACCAACCACAACAGCAGCAGCAACAACAACAACAACAGCAACAACGATCCTCCAAGGTTTCACCTCATCAGCAGCCGCCTCCGGTGACTGGATCCGTGGCGGCGTTTTATGCGCGAAAAGCCATGGCCATTCGACAACGGCAGTCTGCTGCCAAACAACAATCCTCGCAATTCATGAGGAGGCCTTCGTTCAGTGGAAGTGCTCGAAGTGGAAGTCTCCGAAGTTGGAATGAGAATGGTGGCAAGTACGGATATCCTTCTTCCATCATGTCCAGCATTGTGGATGACATTTCTCCCAATGATGCTGCGGATGCGGACGACCCGGGTAAAGTAAGGTACTTTCCTGGATCACCCGAAACTGCTCATGCCCACCGCACACCCTTGGCGGCTGCATGTTGCATGGCTATGGAACCTTGGTTGGACGTTGCCGAACTCAACGAGGAATGGAAACGGATGATGGGGCTGGCCTTTCCCGTCACTGTTGGTGCTCTCGTAGAACCGGTTACTAGATGTTTCCTCATTGTCATCTTGTCGCAGTTTGTGGGAACCCATGCCATGGTCGCATTCTTATTGGTTCAGCTCCTCTACCGAATGACTGGCGAAATTCTATCGGTTGCCATTACAGATGCCGAGTCGACGCTGGTTCAATTGGCTCTAACCAGTACGGCTACGAACAACAACGCAGAGGGCGAGAACAATAACAACAACGGCCCC
Organism: Seminavis robusta; assembly: GCA_903772945.1. Lineage (NCBI taxonomy): Eukaryota > Bacillariophyta > Bacillariophyceae > Naviculales > Naviculaceae > Seminavis > Seminavis robusta. Next base: position 39,613 of record CAICTM010000701.1, read on the forward strand.
AGCACTTTCACCCGTGAAGGATACCTGTTGGCTGGGCAATACGTGCAGCTGTCTTGCATCCTGCAGGCCGTCTTGGTTGGAACGGTGCTCATCCTATGGTACACTTGGATGGATGATGTCTTGCTGTGGTTGGTCGATTCTGTGGAGATTGCAGCCTTGGCACAGCAGTATTTCGAGATCATTTTCGTGTTGTTCTTGGTGCAAGCCATCTATCGCACCGTCATGGTCCCCTGCCAAATTCGTGGTTCAGTCCATTCGACAACTGGTAAGTTCGAGAACGGCCGGTTTAGATACGCACGGTACCGCTTAGCCCCGCCCATCCCTCACACCTTGTCCTTCCGAATCTCCACTGCAGAGACCATCATGGATGTATGCGTAGCATCCCTGACCTTGATTGCTATTCTGATAGTTTTGTCAACAACATCCAGCATCCCCAAAGAATACCCTGACCAAATTGACAATGAAGGCGATGACAACGTTTACACCCCTCAAGACCGACTCGAGGAGAGTCGGACTGCCCTGATATCCGTTGCGTGGATCCAAGTCATTGTTGGAATTGCATCCTGTGTCTTGAAGGTGACGTACTGTGTGGTCAAGGGGTGGATGGATCACTTCTGGGCGGGCCTTCTGCGCAGCGTTGCAGTACTGGTAGGTTGCATCACGTGTTGAAAATGCCTCTTTCTTCCACAGTATGAGCTGACACTTATTGTTCTCCCATTAGAACTTTGGAGCGATGTGTAACCTTGTACTTTCCTCCATACCTCTCATAATGGGGTCTTTCCTGGAATTGGGAGAAGTCGATCTGCTTACACTCTTCCTCCAGACATTGGGCCCTGCTGAAGTTGCAACGTGGGCTATCATGGGAAGCATCTGGGATGTTTTGGAGGCGTCAACCGAAGGCATCAGCGAAGCTGCAGCCATTCGGGTGGCGTTTCACTTGTCAGCCTCCCAGCCCTCGCTAGCAAAGAAATTGTCCCACAAAGCCTTGTTCTGGACTGTTGTCAAAGCGTTAATCTTGACATCGATTCTGTTACTGTCTGGAAGGCACTTGATTGTTGCTCTGACGGTTGACTACACCCTCCAGCATCTCCTTGATTCACTTTTGGGTCTAGTGGGTTTGGCCAACCTGTCAATGGCTTTTGGGCAAGTCTGCTGGAGTCTCGTTGGCGCACAGGGGCGTTTCAATTTGGCCACTCTGGTCATGCTTGTGTGCAGATGGTTGGTGACGATGCCAGTGGCATTAATCTTCATCTATGGACTAAACTACGACGAAGTGTCGGTGGCAGGCGCACTAGCAATGGGTTCTGCAACCTGTGCTTGTGTTTTGGCATCTGTTCTCTTCAGTAGTGATTGGAATGATGTTGCTCAAGATTTGTTCATTCAAGGATTGCTGTCGTGCGATGAAGACGACGACTTTGATTTCTCTTTCGGCGATGACGAGGAATCAGAAGATGATGATGACGACGACGATGATGACGACGAGGAAGATAGTGACAGTCCCGGGGAAGGAAGTGGGTATCCGTCGATCAAGAAGAGTTTGGACAATGATGAGGCACCATACGATTTTCCCGTGCCAACCGAGCCGACATCACGTACAGGCACTAATACCGGGAGCGGCGTCAACAGTGGCGCTGATAGTGGGCTCATTAGTGGTACAGACAGTGCACTGATAAGTGGGGTCAGTGGGATCAGTCATGGTTAAATTTTGAGAAGATTCAGAACAAGGTCGAATTCGGATGAAGCGTCGTTTTCGCACGTCAACGGCGCACAGCGAAGCAATGTCGCTGCAAAGTCGAGGTGATACCGGTAGATACATTAGTTTTTACATTGCTTTAGTAGTAACTTGATCAATCTCTTTCGTTCAGTTGTCGGAGGTTGAATTCGTCACCCGTCCAGGGGATCAACGCCACCGCGATGAATGGGCAAGAAAGACATACCAGCTTTGTTTGGATTGGTTTCTGTGAGGCTGCGTCGCTGCGGGTGAGCCGTGAAAGTACAGAAGCAGCCACAGCCTGATGGGCATTGAGTGTGTTTGGCGAACCAGCTGGCCATATGCGAGACATGGCCTCCGTGCATGCAGATATCGCAAACTATGAACAGGCCGCGAACTCCGTTCTCGCAGATGCTGCATTTTAGAGCAAACTCCTGGCAGGACCGACAAACGTTAGTCCCAAACTCTGCTTCGTTTCCGCACTTCGGACAAGTGAACACTAGGGCAATACCAGGTAAGCGTTCCTTCTCGGCAGCAGTATCGTTCAAGAGCTTGCCTTCCCTTTCTTGAACGCGTTGTAGATGCTTTTTAAGCTCTGCTCGCTTCACAAGCAGACCCCATCCAAACAGCAAATCAGAGTAGCGCCGTAGATAGGTGTCATATTTCTCGTCGTGTCCTTCGGGTAAGAAGAATTGATTCCCTTTGCCGGATCCGTTCGTTCTCGGTTGCCCCCCACTCAGCACACATACCATTGTTGCGAGCATTTGCACATCACCAAGAGCCTCGTAGTAACGCATGAAGGATGCCACCAGCTCCACTCCAAGAGCTCCTCCGCTCTTGCCACCCCATCCGTTGAAAGCATCAGGCCTCTCGTTCAGTCGGCGATCAACCATTTGAGCCAGAAGCTTCCAAACACCTTGCTTCCCCACTTCCCCAACTCGTTCGCAAACGTCTTGCAAAAAAGATAAGAACGAAGTGTTGGCCTCACGTTGACACATCGCGCTCTTGACATCCGAGGGACGTCTCTTACCTGCATTGTGATTGCACAAGGATCGAATCTGGCAGAGCCTTTTCTCGTCCTCGTGCATAGTTTCGCTCTGTGTGTCAGAGCTCAATGCGTACACACCTGGTTGGACTTTCGTCGATCTGCCTTCTCCAGACATACCAGATCTAACCGATGGCTGCCTCATTGCTGGAAGGCTCTGAACCGATCTGGACTTGGTAATAACTGGAAAAAGAGGAAAACGTTGCATGTAAGAGAAAGTCACACTTCAAAGTGGAACGCATGAATGCAGCACTTACGCATAGGATTATCAGGCGGAGATAGCAACGTTTGCGGAAATGCATTCCCTTCTTGCTGGTGTGAAAACAACTTGCGTAGGAACACCATCGACTCCTGCATGTTTGGACGGACTGCATACTCCCCCCCGTGTACACCAGGTTCATTTTCCATATGAACTTTCTTTCCGGGGGCTAGGGAGGGGAGAAGGGGATCCGAATTTGAACGTGATTTTGTCGGTGACGACAACCCTCTGTAACTCGGCAGGCCTACAAGTGAAAGAAGAACACAGTCGATGGGAATGGCACACAATATCCGTAGGGAAGTGATAAAGAAGGTATTCTTACCTCGATGCGCAAGCGGGGAGTCAGGTGCTGCTCCATCTGCCATGTCACGGTGTGTCCACTTCATCCATCGTTCGCTACTAGTTGCGACAACGCTCGAGATGTCTCCCTGCCACTGTCCGAGCTCCCATTCTTTGGCAAGCTCAGCGCTTTGATTGTTGAGGGCAGCCTTGTCATAGTCGTGTGTGACATACACGCTCGGCGCAAGAGTATCGCTGGATGGTCCGACTTGAACCTTACCCCCAGTAGAGGAGCCCGACTGGGACAACCCGTCTTCAGCAGTCTTTTTGGAGTTTCCTCCTCCTGAGGGTTCTGCGAGGGGACGACGAAATTTCCCAAAGTAATTCTCGTAGATTGCACGAGACCCTTTGCCAAGTGTTACCTCAACGTTTCCTCCAAAGTCAACAGGTTCGTTGTCTGAATCGGAACTAATACTGCCAGTACTCATGTATTCGTAGAAGTTGTCGCCTGAACTCTGCTCTTGATCGCCACTGTCGTTGTCACTTCCATCGATTTCTCCCCACTCTGTCTCTTTCACTGCTTTGACCATGCTCATGAGGTCTTTCATAGTGCGCGGACTGTCTCTTGGGATCGATACTTTCAAGTTCGCAGTATCGTGGATTCCATCGCCGCCGATTTTTGATGCTGTCCCTGGGTCTGAGAACGCCTGTTCAGGAGCAATAATTGACGAAGGAACACCGACTAGTCGTGATGATCCAGCGCGGTCATACCAGAACCACATCTAGATGGAACACGTGAGGATGGAGCCATAGTACGGAAGTTCGAATAACAGCAGTATTTTCCCGGCACCTACCTTCTTGACATCGCCATTCTTAAACATTGCAAGCCCTCCGATTCCTGGTCCAAAGCTCGCACCGCACAGTCGGGGACACGGTATCCGTTCAGTCTCAATGTTGTCCATGCGCTCGGCCATAGCAGCCACATCTCTCACGTGGGCTGTAGTATTGTCGTTCTCTTCCACCATCGACGACGTGACGGGGACCTTGGGCGACGAGAGATCGATTCCGACCTGGACGCCTGATATTCCTTCCGCCGTGACTGTTCCGTAGGCAACCGCTGGAACATCCATTTCGAACAGCATCGCCGCACCGTCACCAGTTCTCGAAGGCTGCTGGGGATCCGACGGTCCCCCACTTTCTTTGACCGGCGAAGCCAGAACAGTTCTCATCGATTCGACTCCCGAACGAGTTTCCGTTTTGCTAACGACTGGCCGATTTGGGCGCTCTCCCTGATCGCCCCAAATCCCTGCAGCGTCCCAGCTTACACCTTCTCTTTCATCGGCAAAGACTTTAGCACGGCTACTCGGAAGCAGTGACGATCGCTGGGGAGACAAGGCGTTTGTACCGTCCGACTGAGTCAAAGCTTTCTTCGGTAGTGCCTCCGGGATCATCTAAAGCCGCAACTGTAAGTATCGTAGTCCACCCAAGGAGATCACAACCACAAATGGCATCAACACAAAACTTACATGGGTCGTTACAAAACCGTTGTCACCAAGGCAGCAGAGAGCCAGACCAATGTTCGGCAGTGCTTTTGCACCGTCCTGCATGCGGTCGTCGTCGTTTTTGAGGGCATGCAATCCCATCGGGTTATACGAAGTGATGGCCAACTCAGCAGCCTTGAGTTGCCCCAGCCTGCATTCCTTGCCCAATACGCCACGGTCTCGATCACCGCCTCCATCAAAGGATACAACCTTTTCCATTCCAAAGATTCTTCGCTCACTGGAGTCTGTCTCATCCGCATTTGGACGCACCTTCCATAGCTCTGCGCGCCACCCTTCCAATCGACGACTCCCACCATTTGCACCCATTTTGTCGTGATCCATGATGCCAATTGTCAGAATTCCATTTTCGACAGGTGCAGGGCAAACACGCGGACATGCCAAATGGTACGGTGGACTGCACTGAGCAATCAACCGATACGGTGCAAACGTTCCAGATGTCCGTCCTGGGGATCCATCCATATACCAATAATCCTCCGAAGATGTCGCCGTCGAGCCACCCGTCTTGTTGGTGCTATCTGACTTGACAACGCCATCACTAGCTGTAGAAGCCGTGCTGCTTGTGTGAGCACACCAGACTTTGACGACTGCATCCGCATCGGGACTATCCCAACCCCACGTAACCCAAGCAGAAGTGACGGCTCTGGTTTTGTTTGCACTCGTTGCCGTCAATGCAAGATAAGAAATGCCTACTCCACTGTGTCCAAAAGCATGGAAAGCCGACAATGGGTTGGCACCAAAGCGTGATTTATCAGTCATTCGAACATCAAAAACACAGACAGTCCCTGCGGCATCGAGTACGGCACATTCGTTGGCCCGCGAGCAGGCAATCTGTCGATAGGGGTTGGCAGCGCCAGCAGTTTTCCGTGTCGCTGTTGTACCACCCGAGGCAGACGAACGCCCCCCAAACCGTATACTCGGCTTTTTGGAGGCCAGTGGCGATCGCAGATCCCAAATACAGGCGGAACTAGGCGTCGTGGTTGCCAGCAGTGGAATGCCATCACGTTCTTGTGAGAGTTTCCAACACAAACTGGTTGTCACGCAATCTGGTTCCGAATCCATGGCTAATCGTCCCAAGAGGGGGCTCAGACTGTGCCCGCTGACATCCCATAGTAGAACTCCGGATCCCCTGGCAGCCGCCAAATACAAGGAAGAACTGGCATCCGGCTGAAATGCCAAGGAAGAAACTGGTCTACCACCCGCTGACGCGTGATGTCGGTTGGATGTGGCATGGTTGAGCATCATGAGTGGTTCATGAGGTTTGGATATCCGAAAGACTGCTACTCCCTGAGCTCCAGCCACGGCTCCTAGCGAAGACGGTTGTTGCTGCTGCTGTTGCTTTCCCGAATGGCGATTCTGGATTCGGCCATCCGTAGTTGTATCCGTCCCACCACTGGTGCTAGTTCCATATTTGGAGGAGGAAAACGTACTTGCTGGCAATGGATCCGAACAGGCCAAGGCTTGGGGAGAAAAAGCCTGGTACTTGGCAATCGATCTCAAGCGAGAATGGGATGATTGTTGCTGTCTTGGCTGCTGCTGCGTTCCTTCCAGAGAAAAAGGTAGGGGTTCTAGGTCCGAAATCTGGGACGATGCTGGTTTGATTTCCGGTGACGGAGGCAGAGGTGTCATCCCAGCACCTGACGGTTTCCATGTACTTCCGAAAGTCGCCATTGTTTGTACCGTCGGTTCAGAACTACCGTATGGAATTCAATCAAGCTTCCGTTTGTCAGCTTCTACCCTCTTTCTTCTTATGCAAAGGCAACAATGTATTATCTGGTCCTCCTCATCCTTTCTTAAAAGCTAGCTAGAGTGCCGATAGCTATGTCCTCTACAAGAGAAAAGCTCTTGCAATTTATGTGTCCAAAGTGCCGTTCACACTGTTGGATCTTGTTGGAAAGATATGATGCCGAACGGTATCTAAAGCGTATGAAGCTACAGGTTTTAATTAAAATCTTGGTTCCACGCTGATCGAACGCTCACGATCTCACGATCGCAACAACTCCACGATCCCTCTCATCGCTAGCTATCTGGACAAACCCAACATAAAATATATTCACAGAAGCATTGCCAACACAAGAAACAACATTTTGACAAGACCATTGAAAAGATTCAAAACAATGACAGATGAAGGTGTAGCGCAGGAGGACTTTCACGAGTTGATCAAGTCTGCTTCAGATATCTTTTCTGGGCTTCAGCATTGTTTGTCTCAGCCTCCAGCGCGTAGAATCACCGCCCAAGTTTCGGAGCAGCAGCTCTCGGCAGTGCAAGGGCTCAAAACTCAACTTGATGTTGTGTTAGAACTAGCCAGCACCAACCACAAGACAATGGTGACAGATGCAAGTCCCATAAATACCCACCTCTCTGATGATATAATGAAGAAAGTGCTCTCGTTTTTGAAGCCACAGCCAGAACCTTATTTGGACAATTTCTGTGACATGACGACAACCATACAATTCCAGTGTAACATTGGACCTGTCTGTCATCGCTGGCAAAGACTCAGTAAAGAAATTGCTGATCCAGTTTATGGACATTTTGCCCTGGCAAATTTTTTTACGCGCCCTAACAGTTCCTTCGAGTGGGCATTCCACAATCTGCCTGCTTTGGGGGCGCTCAGGTTGAGCTATTATCACGCGTACCGTATGAGGGAAGACTCTCAGAGCTACTCCCCAAATGTGATTGCACCAATCTGAAAACACTCATGTTCCGTCTGGATCTCCCTGAGCGCAACCAAAACGTTTTGGAGTTGCTCAATACTGTCGCTCAAGTTTGCCTTAATGTAGAAGACCTGACCTTGCAGCTGGATGTAAAGCATTGTTTAGGTGTTGCTGGCCAGCAACTGGTTTCCTCGCCTATCTTTTGCCACAAGCGAATCAAACGGCTCAGATTCAAGATGACAGACAAATCCATACGTTATAGAGTTGATGCAGCAGCAGCAGCAGTCCAGGAAAACGGATTCCTTGACCGTGACTTCATATCCCAAATGATTGCCAACCTTCCGAATCTTGAGATTCTTGATCTGCGTGAGCGTGATGACGCTACATGCCACATCTATACCGGTACGGATGGCAACCTGCCAGTTCAAATTTACTCTGATCGGATCAAAGCTGGAGCTTGCCAAGTTGTGTCGTCCGGTTGGTGCTTTGACCTCATTTGAAGGAACTTGGAGACGAGTAATACCGTACTGCGGAGACGCAAGAATGAGTACTTTGGTCCACTACAGGGTTCAAGCTGGGCATCAGCTCTATTGACTTGAGCTTGGATAGATTTTTCTTGCTTCGGCTCCTTCCTACTGTGCATGCGAGCTGTTGGCACTTGCCGCATTGGCCTTGGTGCTGTTCCTGTAGCTAAACTTTTGGCTAGAGGCTCATTATGTGTTTATTGCTCTAAGATAGCTAGATGTGACTGTCCTCCTCAAGACCTAGACTTTCTCGACTGTCCTAAAACACTACAAGCTCGGTTCAGGCATGTGTTTCACGAAGCGACAACGACGTAAACATCCTCGTGATGCCGTATTTGCTTGCTTGCTTCCGTCTCTTTTTTGTTGATTGTAGTTTTGCGTTTTCTCCATTCATTCCTATTAGATTAGATAATCCAATCCACCTAAATATCCATATCGCCTAGACCACCACCCATTCCTCCCATGCCATCCCCCAACTTTCCCTCTCGTTGCTTCATCATGGTTTCTCCAATGACCTTTTTCATCTTGTCGTCGCCGGAATCGTACATTTCCTTCATGAGACCCATGATTCCCGCGGATGGATCCTTTTCCTTGCTACCGGGTTTCTTTCGCTTGGCCGTCAAACTGGACCAATGCTGTTGCGACAATGACAAAAAAGAGAGTGAAGTGAGGTGAGATGGACTAAAAAGCATTTTACGAATCTTCAAACACTATGATGAATAAACTCACTTCAAAGGATCCATAATCGGTCTTTTTCTTGGCGAGTTTGACCAGAATTTTGTCGGCTTTGACGACTCGCTTACTCTTGAAGTCGTCAATTTCATTTTCGAGATTGTCCTTGTAGAGACGGTAGGATTTTCCCTTGTATCCCTTGACAATAAGATCAAAGGAATTGGGTGTGAATTGGCAGGTAATGTTTTCCTTGTCGACCGTCGATCCAACGCCTGGAAGATCAATGTACAAAGTCACCCAGGCGCCGCTGTAGCCACCATCATCAAAGGAGAATTTGTCAATGGGCACAAAGTGTGCGTTGTTATTGATGATGACCACGGGAGGACTTGCTGGAATAGTAGTTTTCGGAGGTGCTGCTGGCTTGGTCTCTTCTGCTGCTGGGAGAGTCTTCTTTTCTTCCTTGGGCGGAGCAGCCGCACGACTGGCTTCCACTCGCTTGAGTGCTTCTCCTTCCTTGCGCAGCTTTTTTGCCACACTCTCCAACTGCATTCGTGCCGTGGGACGGGTCAAAGTCGACGCCGCCTTTTCAATCTCCTCGGCATCCAACAGACGCTCTTGCGAGGGAGAAAGCACTTCCTCCTCTTCCACGATTTCTTCCACTTCCACCATTCTTAGTAGCTAGTTGTTGATGCTATTGTGTTGTCTACCTGTACGATCTTGGTTTTTGGCTTGGCTCCCTTCTCTTTGTGAGAGAGCAACTCAAGAAGCAATGCGGGTCCGCGAAAGATTGTTTTCGAAGAGTTTCGAAAGATCCAATCAGTTTCAACTCTAACCCTACCAGAAACAAATGACAAAACACCTCACCTTGCCGCATTGCCGCATTGCCGCGTTGCCGCGTTGCCGCGTCGTCCCGAAAGCAGAAGACCGCTTTATTTCATCGAAAGGACAAGACAGACAGAAGCTGGTTGGCTAGCTAATAGAGCCGCTTTTTGTTGGCACCATCGCCAAAAGGACAATCAGAAGATGGAAGAAGACACTGGAAGTAAGAGAGGACCGGTTGTAGACTGCTCCTCAGCCTCACCACAAAAACGAGCCAAGAATTCCCTGGAGGTACCCAGCCAAGTCGTGACGGAAGCTCTCTCCACTATCTTGCGGGATTTTTACAGGCGGACAAGAGCAAGAGTAAGCCAGAAGCAGGTCAAGAGCTCAAAGCTGTGTTGGCACTACCGTACAGAAACAGGTGAATGCCGCTGTTCAGCAGGCAACCACCAATCTCCAGAAGGCCCCAGAAGATTCATGTTTGCGGCATGAGGATATTTGGATCAACAAAATCCTCCCTTGTCTTGGTATGGGGCATTATGCCTTTGTGGCTCCAGTCAATCATAAAATGAAGGATCTCTACAAAGCATACTGTACAAATGTGGAGATACCTCCAATGGTTTGATGATGATGACAGCAGTTTTGCATATATGGGTAATGCCACTCGCCGAGCAACCCCTACTGATACATTTTACAGTGCAACTTGTTCCAGCCTATCTCGAGCGCAGTATTGGTACACCCACCGTGATACGAGCACTGGTCGTGGCATCAGTGCTGGTCGTGGCATGTACACCCACCGTGATATGAGCACTGGTCGCGGCATCAGTGCTGGTCGCGGCATCAGTGCTGGTCGCGGCATCAGTGCTGGTCGTGGCATGTACACCCACCGTGATACGAGCACTGGTCGTGGCTTCGGTGGTGGTTTTGGCATCAGTGCTGGTCGTGGCATCAGTAATGGCACTTTCTGCGCTACAGCTGCCAAAGCAGGTAGTCTTCAAATATTCAATGGGCTCAAGAGAAGGGACTTCATTGGAATGAAAACACTTGTGAGGGGGCTGCTAGACATGGTCATTTTGATATCCTGAAATATGCCCATGAAGGAGGCTGTCCTTGGGATAGACACACATGCAATGCTGCTGCTATTGGCCATTTGAAGTCCAATGAGTGGCTGCCCTTGGGATAAAACACGTGCAAAGAAGCAGCTTCAGGTGGACACTTGGATTGCCTCCGGTATGACGTAAAAATGGTGTCCATGGGATGAACACATGCAGAGCTGCCGCTGGGAGTGGCCATTTGGACGTTCTGAAATATGCCATGAGAATGGATGCCCCTGGATCAAAACAACATGCCAGAAAGCTGCTTTGAGGGGCCACTTGGAATGCCTCAAGTATGCCCATGAAAAAGGCTGTCCTTGGGATAGAGACACATGCGCAGATGCTGCAAGGGAAGGCCATTTGGAATGCCTCAAGTATGCCCATCAAAGAGGCTGCCCTTGGGTCAAAGACAAAAGCGCATGCTCAAGGCTGCTAGCACTGGTTGCTAGACTTTCTGAAGTATGCCATGAGAATGGCTGTCCATGGGGTAAATGGACATTTGCTGGCGCAGCTGAGGGTGGATATCTGGCAGTTCTGAAGTATGCGCATGACATGATGCCCCTGGGAAAAGAACTTGTTCCTCTGCTGCAGAAAGGAGGACACCTGGACATTCTGAAGTATGCGCATGAGAATGGATGCCCCTGGGACAAAAGCACTTGCTCCTCTGCTGCACGAGGAGGACATTTGGAAATTCTGAAGTTTGCTCGGGATAATGGATGCCCATGGGACGGCCAGACTCTTGCCCATGCCAAGTGGGAAGGACACTCAGTAATCTTGGAATGGGCCAAGGAAAATGGTTGCCCAGATCGGTGGGACACAGACAGTGAGTACATTGAGGACAGTGAGGACAGTAAGGATGATGACTGAGAGAAACAGTCAGCCTCTAGCTAGTAGTAAAAACCCACAAAGCAGTACAGATAATGGTTTTGTTACGCTTTGTCCCTTGCCTACTATGACTGTACGATTTTGCAATGTTGTCCCAGAGTTAGTTTCGTCTGCAGTCCATACCGTACCGGTACGGTTGGGATAGACACCCTACAAACTTTTTTACCTCGGCAGGTAAACTGCCTGAGTTCTCAACCCCTTTAATGCTATTTCCTATTTCCTATTTCCTATTTCCTATTTTCTATTTCCTATTTCCTATTTTCTATTTACCTCGGCAGGTAAACTGCCTGAGTTCTCAATCCCTTTAATGCTATTTCCTATTTCCTATTCCGGTGAAGCCAAAGTATAAGGATAGAGATAGTAATAAGCTAACAAAACTGAACATTGATGGTTCAATACAAGTTAGGGGTAGGAATAAATCATTAATATTTAAGCTTAGTGCAATCATCACAACAGCACAATAAGCCAGCAGGAGCTGTAAAGGTTAGAGTTACAATAAGGGAATGGCAGCTGGTAAATTCTAGAGTAGCGGGCGGCAACACACGACGTAGTCGGGTGTTGTCGCCAGGGCTAGCTTAATAAAAAGAAGGTTGCAATGAGGGAATGAATGATACCGGGCGGCAACACACGACGTAGTCGGGTGTTGTCGCCAGGGCTAGCTTGAAAGATGGGTGCAATCCGAACATAATTCTCCTTCTTCTATCTGTCTTTCTGCCGAGGTATCGCAGCTCCCGCTGACTTACCTATTTCCTATTTCCTATTCCGGTGAAGCCAAAGTATAAGGATAGAGATACTACGGATTCGGGAAGAACTGTCCTTTTCCATGCTCCCAAGCTGATTTCCCACCCTCTCAAGCCGATTTCG
>CAICTM010000702.1:0-40763 GCA_903772945.1 Seminavis robusta
CGCATGAGGGCCGAAGCATGGAACGACAAGTTGCAACGAACCAACTGGACTGCCCCATGGCCGGGCATTCATAAGCAGCCCCCTTGGCACACAACGTTGGGTAACCAAACACGCCTCAGGACACTGCGGGGTCGACGGATGCAACTTCGAAGAAAGTGGCAAGACCACAGCAACTGTCCGCGAAGCGGCCTCGAAGATGAAGACACCCTCCACGTGATCCTCTGTGACTCCACCACTTCTACAGCGGAATGGAAGAAGACAAATGACGGAGCTGAACAAGTGAGATGAGAAGAGGCACACCCACCCCAGACTCCGAACACAGATTCTCCTCCACCTCAACAGGTGGCACCAAGGCGACACCACTCCACCCACACCACCCGATTGCCAACCTCCATCCGCCAAGCCATCGCCGACCAAACCAACCTTGGCTGGTGGAACTTGTTACTTGGCAGGGTCTCCCAATCCTTCAACACATCCAAACACACTACCTGCAACGACTCAAGAAGAATGGAGATGGCCTGGCTTGGACCAGCGCCTTCATCAAACAGATCTTGGAGCCTACACTTCAACCTTTGACCAACCGAAATGAAACCGTCCATGGCACTACCCTCACTCCCACCAACTATCCCAACTGGACACACTACGCGAACGGGTTCGACAACTACACCCAAGGCACCATAGCCTACTCCCCGCGACCACTGGAGAGTCCACCCGGACACCACAAACCCACACCCTTACATTCACTATCGACAAGACAACGAGGCTTGAATCTACCCCCTGGCCGAACAGAGTTCCAGAAGCAACTTGCTCCAGGAATCGACAGCTCCAACGGCAACAGCAACTGATGATCACACATTTTAGTCTTAATCCGGATTAGGCCACTGCGCCCCCGGTCACTCCACGAGGAGGCATTCATTGTGGTAGCGGAGAAACAAGGACCTGTCCCCTCTCGTTGGGACGGAGGTGAAAGACGAGTAGACTAGTTAGCTAGTTACCATCGTGCTTCTATGAGGTACATCCTCTTGTTTCAATGAAACTGAATGCTATTCCCCTCGTGTCGTGCGAACACCCACATAAACGACTCAGTTGCTTGGGCCCTCGGGCTCGATTCGTACCAGCGTTGACAAAGGTCCTCCGGACCAGATAGGTAGTCTGCCTAAAACTAGTACTTTTTATACACTAGGATTGCCATCGTGCGATGCACATGTCTACATCCAAATCTCATTAGAGTGCCCCGCACTTTAAATCATATGTTCTCCTTGTCCGACTGCTGTCGCGCCTTCTGTGACCCTTGTCAGGGGCGAATGCAATACACGGCTCTTAGCCTTATTCGCGACTCGATCCTAGATAGGGTTTGAGTTCGACTCATGACTGAGTCTCTCGTGAATAGTCATTTGAGACAGGGTTCTCAATGACCGCTCTGGTCATACTAGGTTGATGTAAACATCGCTCATATGTTGATTAGACGTGGAGTACTTGCCTATCTAGATCATTCCTACTCCCTAGCTATAAATCCAGCGTCACGTAGAGATCGTGGAGAGACGGATTACTACCGCAACCTACTCTATCACACTTTATAGTCTCCCGCGGGAGGCCAGATCTACGATCCCTTGATGATGATCTCTCTCGTTGTTTTAGTTTTCATAGCTTTCTAATCTCTCTCATAACTTTCATTCTCTCAAACTCAAAACACTCGAAAGATCTTTACACTAGCTTTTAGCGTAGTGCATTTGGGGTGTGGAAGTCAGGAGTTAAAGCAGATGAGGTTGCAGAAGGTTTGAAAGCTTTGAAGCTGTCAAAGGCAACTGTTTTGGCAAAGATAGAGGAGTTAAAGCAATCCAGAGCTGCTAAAGAAGATGCAATTGCTCCATTCATCGCCAAACGGAGGGAATGAGAAGATTTTCTAGACGAAACGGCACAGTATGCTGCTGCCGAAGAAGAAGACGACAGTGACATTGATAATTGAAACTAGATAGTAGTTATATTATGACCTAGATAGATATCGAAGTAATCACTTTGTCTGGTGCTGCTGATACGCGTGCTGGAGAGCAGCAAAAAAGAGTCGCGGCTGCTCGTCGTCATTGTCAATGAATGGAAGCTGAATGCAGATGCGATCAAGATAAGTCTCAACGTTACCAGGGAACCTCATTTCGATCACGTTTACAAGCTCTGAACGTTCCATTGATGCTGTTCAGTTCTTGTGGTCGATCAATCGTCCATTTTGACGTCTTTGGCAAGGGCACAACCAACTCAGATCCAAACAAAGTAGCAGCACCGTCCTTCTTTACAACCGCCATTCGAAGCCGAAATTCGCTCTGACTTCCCACCAACTGTTGTAGCATGACAGTACCTTGGAAGTGATTAACCGTACTGTCGGGCCGGCTATAAATCCTAACCGATGCTCTTGATTGAGCCGATGCATCTGCTGCCAACGTGCAAAGAGTTGTCCAACCCATCTTTCTCGAAATGTGTGCTCGGTGGCCTGTCACATCAATGGCATGCACAATAGAGTGGCGGCTTCAAGAGATAGAAAGGAGGTGAATTGATGGCATTCAAACAGCAAGCATGCACCCTTTGACTTGATTCAAATTAGATCATGGAGCCTCCGCCTTCCGCAATAAGCCCCAAATTGCCGCCAAAAGTGGAGTCGAGTCGACTGCGTCTTCCTCACAACTCAGATAAGCTGCGTCTTCCTCACAACTCTGACTCGCAATCGATCAAATATGGCTTCTATCAATAACAACAAGACTTTCGTCTCTGACTGGTTGACGCCTGCTGCGGCTGTGGCATTGCGCTTGGCCCTGGAAGAGTTTGATGCAAAAATCGAGGAGACTGGGAACGTCATGACGTTTTCATTGCCTCCCGTCCCTCCGGTCGCTTCCATGCCTGTCGCTTCCGTTGCTTCCATGCCCGAGGTTGCTCAGCAGTTTGAAGATCTTCACGTTGGAGAAGAGAAGAGCGATGGGTCGGTCCAGCAGCAGGAGGAGGAAGTTTCCGGAGGGAGCGAGACCGCCAGTGAGCTCGATTTCGATAGCAATGAAGAGGATGATAGGATTGCAGCTTTGGGAAATCCAAGGCCTCCCTCTTCCTATGCGCCTTCCTATGACCGCTACAATGGTGGTTGTGGCGGTCTCGATTCGCAGGATTTCCATTTCTAAGCGGCTGCAGCGGACAAAGGTTGGTCATTGTCACTGTTTTCGTTCGATTTTGTGCCTATTCTCCTTCCTCGCTTCTTAATCTAACAGGCAGCGTCCACCTCCCGTTCAACAATGGACTATCCCATTCATTCTCTCCTGATAGCACCACCACAAATACAAGTGAATGGGGAGTTTCCTCTTGCGGCAGAGGTGGTGTGTCGGTTGCTCATCTTGTTGGTGTCGAAGCACGGTGGGCTGGCAACGTTAGGGTTGGAGTGATCCAACGATGCACCGCGCCAAACTTGTGACAGAGCATTCAAATTATTGATGCTGAATACAAACATTACGAACATAAATTTTATCTAAAACGAATATATTATTCAAGTCTTACACACAAGAATGACCAAGCGTGCTTAGAGGGACCGACCAGTACGACATCTCAATTGATTAACGACTGGCTGGGCTAGATTTAAGAGGATCCGTCTTGTGCTATCCTTCGTTTGGGCTATTTGTAAGCGGAGACCTCATACCGGTATGCTGTACAATTTTTTTTGTGGCAAAATGGATGTAAAATTTAAAAAATGAGATCTGGACTTTACTATTTGCAAATTGCGTAAAATTGGTTCAATCAAATTTCAATGTTGTTTAAATTTGACAAACAAACGGTACAATTACTCACTCTTACTTTTCCTGGGCTCGTTGGAACTCTTCCGTTTGCTCTTGGAGACCTTGCTCGGACGAGACGGAGAAGCATGCTGATCAGAGCTCTGGATGAGTCCTGTGATGTTGTGATCGTGCTTGCCTGAATACAAGTAGCAATGTACAATCCACCAAAGCAACAAAGATAGTCTAGTCAAAGTGGTATGTGAGTCCGAGTAATAAGTGGTGTGAGTCCAAGCTCTAGCTAGTGAGCCTTTAGAAGCAAACTCTGAACAGCTCTCCAATCGAATCGTAGTAGGTTGCATCTCAAGCAAGGAAAAGGAGACTTGCTTTGAGTGTGACAATAATCTCAAGGTTCAAAGTTCATGGACTACTCGGATCATCAAGACAATCAATCCGGTGGACAGTCCACATCCGCCGCCGCCATGCCCCCACGAGGACAATCTAATGTACTGCCTCCTGTCCCCGAAGACGGATGGGAGAATTTTTTCGAGGACGAATTGGGGCAAAAACCAAGCAGTGGCAGTGCGGATGATAGCAGTATCAGTAGCAGTCCTTCCCGTCGTGTATCAATAGATCCTCCAGGCTCGACGTTGCCGTATAATCGAGAGGAGGAAGAAGAAGAGGAGGATACTACCAGTCAAGCCATTGATCAACCCTTGGCGCCCAACCTGATCACCGCCAAGGAAATGGGAGGAGGCAACCATTCGGATTCGGCGCGGACCTTTGGTACATTTATGGAATCGATTCCCGAAGAGGGAAATTCCATGTTGAGCACAGCCTCCTTTTCCTTTCTCCAACCTCCACCGGCTCATCTACTCCACAGTACGGATGATGATGATGATGATGAGTTTTCCGACCAACAATCCTTCTCGGGAGACGTCGAACAAACCATTATTCGTCTTCCGGAAGATGATATTGATCATCCACCCCTGCAAGAGCAATCCTTGGCGTCCTTGTCGTACGAATCCTTCGCCGCCGCGTCGTCTCGTACGGGATCTGGCTTGGCGGCTCCTGCCAATGATACCGCAGCGGCCGAGGAAGGACGGGCAAACCAATTGAATATCGACGATGATGATGATGATGGACTCCCTCGGGGACACGAGTTGCATGTCGACGACGAACAACGACAACAACAGGAACGACGCAAACGGGCCATGATTCCCGCCGTCATTTATTTGGCTGTAGGGTTTCTCTTTTTGGCCGGAGTGGTTGTGGCCGTGATTATCCTTGTGGGTGGAACGACAGCGGAACAAGAAGAACCCATGATGGTCGTGGCCACACCAACGCCCACCACCGCCATGGATACAGCAACAATAACAACAACCCTAACCACTATGGCACCCACCCGGAATGCCACCATTTTCAATCTCCTTCCCAACTTCACTCGCGAATCCATCCAGTCAGACTCGAATTCTCCACAAGCGCTAGCCTATCAATGGCTCTTGGACGACAATGATGCGGGGGAAACTCTGTTGTCGGAAGATCGCATCCTCCAACGATTTGCTTTGGCCACGTTGTTTTATGCGACGAGAGGACCTACCGAGTGGCTTCAAAGCAATCATTGGCTCAATCATAGCCGGCATGAATGTGACTGGTTTCAGAACAAGGATCAATACACCGTCTTGGGGGCAACCTCCAACAACGAGACCATTCCGGATGGCAGTCCTTGTTGGGATCCGGCGTCTCCCAATCAAACGGATTCTTTGCAATACCTCCGTTTACAACAAAATCAACTACAAGGCACTCTTCCACCCGAATTATCCTTGTTGACTAACTTGGTCCGTTTGGACTTGATGTCCAATGATCTAACGAATACAATCCCCACCGAGCTGGGACAGCTGAGCCTTCTGCAAGTTCTTGGGTTGTCGGAGAATCCAAGTCTGGGCGGAACAATCCCAGCAGAACTAGCTTCCATTGGTTCCTTGACTCGCTTCTCGGTGGCAGATACCAATGTGACGGGCCAAGTACCGGACGAGTTGTGCGCCATCGATACGATTGAATTCACCTGTTCCAACCAGCTGTGTGGTTGCGTATGGTGTGCCTGTGAGACAGCAGCACCCGTGGAAGTGCAGACCACCAGTGACGGAAACAACTTTGGCGCCGAACAAACTGCCAAGCCAACGGAAACAGCTCTTGTGGAGGTGCAGACCACCACCAATGATGGAAACGAATTTGTCGCCGAACAAACTGCCAAGCCAATGGAAACCGATGTACCAATGCCAATCAACAACAGCAACACAAACACACCGCTGGGCATCACTGTGCCAGTGCCAACCAGCGCGCCCACTAGCGGCTACTTTGATATGCCGCCACTCGAAACCAGTACACCCACAAACGGTGACACCAGTGATATACTGGGAACCGATGCGCCAGTGTCAACCGGCACACCCACGAGCGGCGACACAACCAACATCCCCATGGCAACCAGCACACCCACAAACAGCAACACTGGAGGGTTCGTTGGTGACACAACCACGGGTGCACCCACAGATGGCGTGACGACAGTGAACACGGACGAAACGACCACGACGGAGTATGGCGAAGACGGCAACAGCCCATCCGGTGTTGTCAACACCAGCACGACAAATCCAGGTGGAAGCGACGCCAACGGGGCTGTTACGCTGGGAATCATAATCGACGCATTTGCAAACGACAACGCAACTCAGGCTGTAACACAAGAACAGGATTATGGCAGCATGCTAATCGGGCAAGTCGAAAATTTTCAGTATGTTGAACCGCCGTGAGATTGATTCCGAGCATTGGGAAGGGGCGATCAAAATGTGGTTCGAGGGCACGGTAGCACCGTAGAGGCAGCGGCTTGCCTGCAGTTGCTGGCTTACTGTAACTAATACACGTACTTCAACAAGAAGGCGGCGCTCTCGCCAAGGATCATTCCCTTTTGCTGGATAGCTGGAAGAAGTCCCAGTAGGAAGCACTGCTTTGTTCGTTTCGATAGCTGGCTGTCTAGTACCGTTGACTTGATTTCTACACCTGATATCGGGACAACCGTCCCACCTTTGGCATCTCACCTGTATTGAACCGCCGTGCCACAGAGACGTACTGATTCTGTTTGGCATCCGAAATTCCATCCAGATCAAATATCCATTCTAGTCCAGCCTGTATTCCACTGGTTTGTAACCACTCCTTTTGATCCTTGGACAATGGCTTGGCAAGCACCAACACGTAAATGCCATGCTCCCGAATGGCAAACGCCGCCTCCATGGCCAGTTCGGTGATTGCTTTTTCGTCGTCCAAGACCAGGACGGCTTCCATGAGTCCCTGATCAATAATGCAGTCGTAGACGGCGGCTTGGCCTGTAGCGGGCGGACGGGCCAAGCCAGAATCGTTACCCGGATTTTGAGATTGTTGTTGTGTTGTTGTCACTCGCTCTGTTCGAATCATGGACGCACTCGTACTGGCAGCATGCTGCTGCTGAGTATTATTGGGCACTGCCAGATCCGATGGAGGCTGATCCTCGTCGTCTTCTTCAATTACGGCTACATCCACCACAGCATCCGTGCTGATTCGAAGTTCGGTAATCTCCGCTTCGGACTCTTCTTCCCAGGGTAACTTTGGTTCGGGTGGTTTCGCCGTTTGTCCGGCGATATCTTCTCCCACCACTAAACAATTGAGATTGGATGACATGGGTGGACAAAAATCGGAGAATCCATTTCGATGAAAGGCGTCCTGCCACTCAAGAAAAGTAAACTCCTCTTGATTCAGCCGTTGATTCCAGAGTTTCAGGCCATTGGTTGAACTTTGATACTCATTTTGAGCAGAGTTGTGAAAGTCCAATAAGAAATTGTCCGAGTAGGATGCTACGCCCTTGTCGATCCATTGCTTCTTCTTTTTCTTTTTTGTCGTCTCGTCGCAGCTATCGCCATCGCTGTCGTTGGCTGCAAGCGGTGACAAGCTTCTTATTGATTGCTTCAAACTAATACATGTAGTGGGACCAGCAGTGAAACCAAGGCACTTCCAAGGCACCACCAACAGGACCGCAATTACGTGCAGCACCGACAGAGGGCAACTTGCGGTCCATGTTCGAAGCAGCATCAGCATCATTGTGCTTGAATGGTAGAAGTAGACATGGGTTGTCAATAGATACCTTCGAAAGCTGTCTCCAGCTTTTGCCTTGAGAGTTGAAAGAATATCTTTAGTAAACCAACAGAGCTGAATTAGTAGAGGCCCAATCGCTCCTGCTTTTGACTGAGTCAACTCTTACAGCTCTGCTCTCTTCACATCGGTTCATGAGGTACATTAGGCGCCAGCCGGCACTGCAAAACGATTTAAGGTTTCCACGAATGATCATGAGCTCGGCGGACTCCCAAACCTCCGACAACAACAACACACAACAACAAAACGTTCGAACAAAGCCCAAAACACGCTAGAAGTCTGCTGTTTTTGACATCCATCCATTAGACCAAAGCACCCAATGAACACACAAGGCTCTAGGGCGACTATGTGTAGCAGGACAAGGGTGGAAACACCCGATTCGACGGCATTTTTGGCCATTGTCGAAAAATGATGAGTTGGGAACAATTTGAGGTTGATCCTGCAATATTATTGCAGAACGTGCTTTTCGCGCCGGGCAGCTATTGTCCAATCCTTGGGGTGCTGAACCGATGTGTCTTGCTTGCTTCTTTCTCCCAACTCCCAAGTGGATTGATCTCTGAACTCTGAAGTCCAGTCAATCACGTACTGGTGGCATGTTCTGGACAGGTTCTTTTCTGTAGGCTCAGTACGTTTTCTACGGTGGACATTACCTGTCTTGGGTTTACCTGTTTTGCTTGGGAGGTGAACAGACGTAAGTCGTGTGCTTCCACTTTGTTGAATTTTTGAAGTATAACTCACGAGAGTTTCAAATTTTTGATTTTGGTTGCCACACCCGTTTGGTTTATTGCTGCTGCTGCCGTTTTCAATCATTTAGATCCACCAGTGTCTTGAAAGAAAGAAAAAATGCATGTCTTTGGTCTTTGGTCCTTTGTTTGGTTTTCTGTGCTGCTGACGACCAAGAAGACTTGTAAAGTCCATGCTCGAGTAGGTGACCATGAAAGCTCCCCACCAGGAGATGAAACACTGGCACAATTACCAGAACTGAACAATCCGCACTCCAGCAGCCATCCAGAACAACGGAACCTTCAAACTTCCCAATGTCCGTCCGTATACCCAGATCCATCCGAGATCAAACTCCTCTTGAGCAAAGAATTCTTTGTCAACTATGTCAACCAGTCCCTGTATATTTCAGACATTATCAAGGCGCAAGATTATGGGCCCATTGAGGATTTGGTACCTGAACTTGAAAAGGTCTATGAGCGGGTCGATGCATTTAGTGATATTGATGACCAGGCTTTGATCGTCAAAACCAAGGACACGCAATTATGTTTTGCCGCCTTTCAAGCCAGTGATCGAGGGGATCGGATGGTAGAAGGCTGGATTGGCTACATTCTCGGTACGTTTTTGTGCGTGATATTATGTGTGCCAACATGCTGGCAGCAGCTGCAACGACTGATGCGAAACCAGCGCCGCTGGTTCCAGGAAGGCCATTTTGCCATACGCTCATCAATTGCTCTCGTTCTTTTCCCCATGCCGTAAACCATCGCAACAGACCAGGTAAGATGACAGACGAAGCTGCACTTCTTCCAGTCTACACAGCAGCAAACCGAGTTCTAACCATCATTCTTTGCGACTTGACACCCAACCAGTGGCACAATATCAACCCCTTCACCTATAAGATAAAAGGAACTGACTGCAAAATCCGACAAGGTACCTTCGATGCCTACAACACTACGTACAAGGTTGACTTTCGGTGAGAGAGATGACCCACAGACGCACCCCACTTTGGCAGAAGATTAAAATCCAGCTATCTCATTGCATATTGTTTGTTTTATCACTCTATTATAGGAGAGCTTTGAATGCTTGCGTTGAATCTTGTGGAGATGAACAATGTCCACTTGTGCTCGCAGGGGACAGCCAAGGAGGAGCCGTGGCCATGGCTGCTGCTATAGATGTGACCCAATTGTACGATCCAACTGTAATCACATTTGCTGCCCCGAAAGCCTTGGTCAAATCAATGCCTTGCTCCATCTTGAACACGGAAAAACACTTTCGGTTCGTCAACACAGATGTGCAAGGCAGGTATGATCTCGTTGTGAACCAGGTAAGTAGTCTACAGAAGATGAATCTACAGCCAATCAGGGACGCTGATTGCAGCGTGCAACTCACATATCGCCTTTATCCGGGGTTTTCCAGGTGAACATCTTTAATGAGAAGCACACGGGATGGACTTTGTTGCTAGACGACATCAATTTTCCGCTCGGTTCGCCGGGCCTGGACGACAGTCGTGATCGATGCCCTGGGACTAATGATCTCCATGAATATACGATTTATAGAGACCGTGTGCAGGCGATCATCGACCGAGATTGCTTTCCACTCCCAGTGGGTGGCTGGCCAGATGGCCACTATTGCCGATTTGACGATGAATGTCAGACGAACCAATGTCATCAACGGAGATGTAAGCGAGGCTTATAGTAAACCGTAAAACGATCTTCACGTACCGAACCTCGAGAACGCCAATTGACTGTTTCCTTCTACCATTATACAAGTACCTCTGCACTGCTCCACTGGCCGCAGCAATTACATGTTGCTGTGGCCAGAGTTATGTCATCGAATGAGAGGACGTGAAGTTACCGGAAAGGACTCGGCCGCTTGCAACTCGGCTTGCATGAAGCTTTCGTTGTTTCCCGGTACGAGTACTAGCTAGTAGCCCCCACTCCAGGAATACATGTACAAGGAGCTAGCCAGTAGCACGGTTGTTCGCGGTTCGCCGTCCGCTACAATACGTTGTGGACGATGCTGTTTGGACGTGATGACTCATGTGTACCGGTAAGCTTACGAGTACGGTACGGTTAGCCAGTCAAGTGAAGAACGGATTACAACAGCTGGGATCAGCCAGGATCTAAGGGAGAGACACCCCAGCTACCCTCGAAAAAGTTCGTGGGAATTGGATCTATTAACAGATTGTCTGGGAAGGTAACATAGGTCTTAATCAATGGTCGGAAAGTCAAGTGGAAGGCAACTCGGAAACAGCGTCGCCTTTGCTAAGCTCGTGAACACCACGACGAGTTCGCACGACTTTACTGCATACACTAATGAGGGGAACTACGGAACTACCCTCAGCAAGAAACATTGTTATTATTATTAATAATAATTGCACACAAGCAAAGCGAGATGCTGAGAAATAGAAATGAGGACAAAACTGCAAAACTGTCCTGTCTTCCTCCTTTTTCCTTTTTCGCCGGATGGCTTTTGCAACTGGAGTCAACAGGCTAGAACCCTTCGGAAAAACTGAAGTGCTCCGGGGTGGCTATCGGTACGGTAGCTGTTATTTTTGTACGCTGCTTTGTCTTTATCTCACAAAGCATCACCTCATCACCTCTCAAACAAACCAAAGATCCACAAAACAAATCAACCGACGATCAAAAACCAACCGACATCGCACGTATATGAAAAGCATTGAATGAGTATGAGATTTTGCCCGGAATATCTGCAAGTGGATCTGAAGATGGATCCCAAAGTGAAGCAGCTAACTGACATGGCCAAGGAAGTCAAAGAAAAGGCACACTCGTCCATAGGAGAAGATAAGTTCAGGGCATTGCCTCCTGACTTCGTGCCTACCGAGTTCAGTGTTATCTGTGCTCGAGGAAAGCGTGCCTATGAGAGCAAAGGAAATACTTGGTTTAGATCTCTGGTGGCTCAGTACGCCCACAGGTATGCAACTGCGTCGACCAAAATGGAGAAGTCGGTGGTGGTCACAACTATCGTTGATACGGTTCGAAAAGCAAGTCCAGTAGGCAGCTTCATCAGGAAGGTTAAGGGACAGTGGCAGGAGGTGTCAGAAGGGGTTGCCAGGGAACGTGTAGGACAAAAGTAAGTGCTTCAAGTTTCGCGAAGGAATCGCTGTACCGTGCCTTACATGTTTCCATCTAACCACGCTGATATTCTCCGATGACTTCAATAGGCTAAGAGACACCATCGATGCCGACTATCGGTCAAGCACCCACTCAAAGAGAAGGCGCAGGGTTTGTGTTGCGTTCGGCAAGCGTGAAAAGAGCAGTAGCAATAACAGTAGCAGTGAAAGTAGCAATGACACCAAACCAAGCGCCCAAAGTGAGGGCGTCATCGGCAAATCGGACCAGCATGTGGAACACAGTCGCCTCGGGTTCTTGGATGTTGCTAGGGAAGCTCGTGGTATCCTTGAGCCTGCTGATGTGAACATGTCAGCAGCCTGTGACATGCCTGGTCTAGCCGGAGTCTCGGACGCTCTCTCCAACCAGCTCCAACAAGAAGCCTTTGGACTTGCGGACGGCTTCCCCGAAGCGCAAGGTGTTTCCTCTGCCGGAAGAAACGATTGCTTGACCAATGCAGTCAGGATGTTCGAACAACATCCTTTGATTCCGCAAAGGACCATGGAAACTGATGTTTCCAATCTGCAGACAACGAATAGCTTCGCGGGGAACTTTCAAGCTGATCAGGGCCGTTCCGTCGGGCCCATTATTCAAGACCCCTTCCTCCCTCGAATGAACAACTTTGCGGTAGGAGCACAACAGTTCCTTTCAAACTCGGCAACTGGGAATGCCGATATGGGTCGTTCTGTAGGCCAAATGAATCAAGATCCCTTTCTTTCTGGGATCAACAACTTCCACCCAGTAGACAACTATCGTGGGCTTCTTAACCGCAACATCTCGGTCATTGGAGACGAAGCGGCCGACAATGCTGACACAAACGAAACCTTGGAAGATGTCTTCAACTTTGAAGAAGTTTGAATCAACAGAGAGGATACCGGGTAGTTTTGAGTCAGTCAACATCAGGCTTCGTGAAAACCGAAGCACAGATTTCCATCCCTATCATTCGATGCATAACCTTCTTTAGAAACAGCCAAAGATTTCACGGATGTTGTCTCGTCCATTCCAGCTGCCCAACTTTTAGAACTTGATAGGATATCCTGTTGTCATTCGTTCTTCCTCCTCGTTTTGGGCAATCGAGTCAAGACCAGAGGGGACGAAGTTACGGTCTTGAAGGCATAGAGACAAGCGTTCCAAGTTTCAATTTTCTCCAATGGCTGTCTCAAACGTACTCAGTACATCCTTACGCTTATCTTGGCTGCGAAGGTTGGACAAGTTGGGTAGCAGCACCTCTGCCAATTGATGTCAGAGGCTTTGGGTATTTCCCACTGCTTCCAGAAACCGAGAAATCCATCAATCTCCCACCCAGCTGGAAAGTATAGAGTCAACCCTGTTAGCTTCGGGAACAGTTTGGTCAAGGCTCTCGCTTGATCCAGATTCAGTGGTCGTGTCCCACGCCGTTGAGACTCTGGATAATCCATAACTTCAATCTTGAGGAAACCGTTGGCTGGCGTAAATTCGTCTTGATTGTACTTGGTGACCAAAAAGTCAAATATCTCGGGTGGTTGGCGGCTCCAAAGAGCCAAGAACCAAGTCTTGCGACGGTACTTCTAGACTGTGTGGAAGTACCGGCTTCAAAGTCTCGGGTGGAATCCGGTGCCGACTGTTGATCATGGCACAGTGAAAGGGAAGATACCGGTACCCAATATATGCGCCTGGGGAACTTTGGGTGTTTTCTTGGCCAAAGATGCGATCACTTGCGGGTTCGAATACTCCCATGCTACATGCAGAGGATGGTTGTAGCACATGTCCTTGGTCTTGAGGAGTTTCGAGAGGAGGCGTGGGCATCCCTGGCAGAGGGTCTTGATGGAAGCAAAGTCTTCTTTAAGAGGCAGTGTAGCGTCGAGTAGACGGTACATCGTAGGGGCGTAACGACAGGACGGGAAACAATCGAAAATATCCCAGGAGGTTGCAACGATACGTCTTTGTTGTTCGGAAATTCGCGTAGTAGAAGACAGGTAAGAATCTGCTCAACTTTCGAGCAACAAAGGCCATCTCCCAAAGGAAACGAAAAGATGAGAGAACTCCCGGAGCTTCAAAAGCACCGGTGGCTGTTGGTACCACTACATCACGTACGTGTAGCTCTATGGAGCGACTTCCTTGGAAGATCTGTGATTGAGGTCCTTCCAAACCGGGATGCTGAGACACCCTTCGAAAGGATTCATCATATGATCATTCGTACTGTTACCTGGTGTGACTGGATGTTGTGGACTGACAACTCTGCCAGATCAGGAGTCAAAATAATGGTAAATGGTACATCCCTCTCAGTTATTTGTGGTTAACACGTTTAATTTTTATACATTTGAACGCTAAAACGTTGTTTAGACGCGAATTGCCAAGCGGATCCGGCGAACTCATCAATGTTACAGCGACAGTCGTACTGTACCACGCACCGTACATCACTGGTACCAGGACGGTTGAGTAAAAGCTGAAAAAGTTGGATTTTTTGGTAAACTGGACTTGAAGTTCCCCAATTCTTAAACGAATTTTCTACTTTTCACCCTTATTGAAAACTGTTGAAAAGTGGACTCTAACTGTTGAAAAAGTGTTGAATAAGTAAGTGCGGTCAGGTCATTTCCAGCACGCGTCTGTCCGTCGTCGGTCAAAATGTGAGGTACCTCGAAAATTCTTTTATGGGCGCATCGTCTTCTTAACATATAGACCTATCCAGCGATGTATTATACATACCCCACGCACGTCTAGTTACTGAGAAATGGCTAACCGACAGATCTAACTCTTTCGGTGCGATAAAGTTGGTCGTGCGGCATTGGCCGACTCCCATGCCACTCCCACACTTTCGATGCTGTTTCCATCGAAACGAAAACAGAAATCAGCACTGCTTCCACCTTGAAGATGACACTACGACTGCCTATTTTGCTACCATGACGGACCCTAATACACCTACCAATACCACTGACAGCCCCAACAGCCTCCCTGTTTGCCCTGTGAGGAAGATCCACTCGCCGCAGTATCGAGAGACGATCTTGCGAGGCGAAAAGGCAAAGCAGCCCATCGACGTGGTACCACTGAAGAAGGAAATTGCTGATTGGATTACCGCCTACATCGAGCTTGATCACTGCGTCTCTGTGAAGAACCAAGGAAGAGACAAGGCATGCACTTGCAACAAGGATATCCCTGGTCCCGAAACCATTGAATTCACTTTCATTTGCGACTTTTTGTGGAATTTCGCCTTGATGACAAAGGAGCGGCAAACTGGATTTGTTGTTGAGTGGATCAAGTATGTCCGCCACAGGAAGAATGTTGCAGCTTGGATGATGAACAAGGGCGACCTCCAGCGCAGCTATGTCCTCCCTGGAACTGGCTACCAGGCATGCTGTCGGGACACTTTGGTCAGGTTGATTGGATTCGGCATGGAGCGCTGGTACACTTGTGTTCAGATTGCTGAAGGCAAGAAGTCGATCCATCATGGCAACAAGGGCAACCAGAGTGCAGTCAACAAGAATGTGGATGCCAATCTTGGCACCTTCTTTGTGGAGATGACTGCTTTGGCTCAGCCTCGTGCCACGCTGTTTGTTCGTGAACTTGTGGATGGACACGTTGAGAATGCAATGAGGAACACCGATGACGAACTCATGGAACTTCCTTCTGCAACCACCAAGCGCTCCTTGTACGCCCGCTATCTCCAGGACAATGGTTGGAATTACCATTACAGTTTCAACGGAACAGCTGAACAGAAAGCTAACAGCGAAATGGATCAGAAGCCAGTTGCATCATGGGCCAAGTTTCTAGATTTTTGGGGGAAGAAGCATCCCAAGTTGGTTGTTATGTCTCCAAGGGAAGACATCTGCAATGAGTGCTACACCTACACGCATCGCCACAAGTTCCTTTGTCACCAAATCCAGAAAAAGCAAGAGCGAATGGATCAACTCGCTGCCACTGATCCTCAAGGCAGCAACAAGGAAAATGCCATGCAGTCAATCCTTCCAGAGAAGAAGAAGCTGATCGAAGAACAAGAGGCCATGATCTTGAAGGCCGCGGAACATGTCAAAGCTGCAAAGAAACAGCGAGAGTACTTCCAGTTGAAGAAGAAGGAGGCACGTGAAACAATGGATCTCAATCCGGCTGATCGTTCTCTCTGTCTTGTTGCTGACTACTCGCAGAACATGGCATGCCCCCACTTTGGACAAGATCAACCCGGTGAGACCTATTATTACAGCCCTCTTGGTAGCTACTGCTTTGGTGTTGTCGACTGTGCCAAGGACGTCTTACATGCCTACACTTACAGTGAAGACATTGCCAAGAAGGGCGGTAACAATGTCGCCTCTCTTCTTTGGATGCATCTTCTTCAACAGAAGGTTCTCTCTACTGGCGAGCCTTTCAAGGAGATCACTTTGGTGTTTGACAACTGTACCGGTCAAAACAAGAACAGGATGGTGCTCCGACTCATCTTCTTCTTGGTGAAGTTAGGAATCACCAAGATTGCCCGTGCTTCCTTTTTGGTTAGAGGCCACACGAAGAATGACTGCGACAGGATGTTCAACCTGTTGAAGAAGGACTATCGCAAGAGCAATGTGTACTTGCCTACTGACATCATCGAGTCAATGAAGCATAAGCAGATCAAGCCTCAGTGGTGCGAGCATGACTGTTTCTTTGATTGGGACGCGATGGAGAACCAGTACATGAAGAAGCCAACGCACATCAAGGTCAACCATGTCTTCACGTTTGATATTGCCCAGGACGATGGCAATACTCTCATCAAACAGCTGACTCACGACGGTGTCAAGAGGTTGCAGACGATGGTAAACGCCGACTATCGCGACAAGGATCAAGCTTTCTGGCACGGTGTTATCAGCGAATTACACCAGACACCCATTCCTGCTGTTGGCATCCAAGATATTAAATGGAAAGAGCTACACGATAAGTGGGGGCCTCTCATTCCAGAGGAGAAAAAGGAAAAGTTCAAGTACTACAATGAAGATCCTGGATTGGAGCGCCGACAGAAAATCAAGGCGAACACTGAAAGGGCCAAAGCAGCCAGGAAGGATCGCAGCACCACCCAGACCAACAATAGCAATGAGGAGTAATAATCTAATAAAGATAGTGTCTATGTTTGTTAATGAGTTTCTGCCATGGTAAGCTTACTTTTGGGAGCTGGAACGCTGGAACGCTGCTTGTGAGCTTCGCAATCAACCTCACATTTTGTTTTTCGCGTTTTTCTCAAGATGCGAAATCTGGAGTCTCCGGACCATGACAGACGGTATGGGGCGGGAAATGATCTGACCGCACTTAAGTGTTGAAACGTGTTGAAACCCTGTTGAATTACTGTTGAATCGGTGGAAGTGGGGAAGTTGTTGAATACGTGTTGAATCCCTGTTGAAAAGTGTTAAATCTTTGTTGAGTTTGTGATTAAACCAAATTCAACACTGTTGAACTTTAGTGTTGAACTTTATTCAACAGTCTCTGTGCTGTTAAATCCAGAAATTCAAAACTTCAACACTTTTCCTTTCAAATACCCCGTTTTCCCCAAAGTTAACTTTACTTAACCGTCCAGGTGGTACCTGGTACCTCTCGTACAGCTCGCCTGCATCCAAGCTCGAGCTTTTTGTAAGCCAGCGGAGCTGTGAAACCTCGGCAGAAAGGTTTCAGTGTAGACGCAGATACCTCTAGCTAGTGCTGAGCTTAGCTAGCTAGCTAGAAGCAGACACCCCTACTAGTAGCTAGCTAGAAGCAGATTCCTGTAGCTAGCTAGCAGATACCCATAGGATACATGTGAATAGCTTTAGCTGTTTTAACAGGTAAAAGCAGCACCCAAGGATACTTTAAATTTTGCTGCCTTACTTGCAGTCTAACCCTACCCTTATACCTGCAGGGACCGCCGGAGGAAACACAATTTTGAAGGGGTGGCACCAAGACTGCCGAGGTAAAGTAAGTTTTCTACAGTTAAGGCCTGGCTGCTTGTGCAGGTCGAGAGGGAAAACAAGCCAGTTTCTGCCAGGATGTTTTCCAGGGCCAGACCGTAGTCCAGCAAGGTTTATGCCAAAACTCGCACATATCCTTTCAGGCCATATCCTATCAGGCATCTGATCAAATTCCTTTAACGATAAAACCGATATTATGTATGATGTTCGTGGATGACGAAGCTCATCTCGACGCCAATTTGATGCGTTCCTGGGTCAAAACCAAAAAGTGTCCTTATGGTCCGCCCACCCTCTCTCTCTCTCAAGAGCATTCGTCACAGCATTCCACATCCCCTTCAAGTCCCCAAGTTGATTCCTTCGCTACGGGCCGAGCGAAGGTTACGCTTCCGAGTCCAGAGAGAGGTCGCCACAACTGGAACTAACATCGCCACCAGTGTCCTTGACCAAACCACCAGCGTCGAAAAATTCAGTTTCGTCCCCGTGCTCTCCGACGTTGTTCTCTCCGTGCTCTTCATCGTTGTCCTCTCCGTGCTCTTCATCGTTGTCCTCTCCGTGCTCTCCATCGTTATCTTCCACAATCTCTCCAATGTTGCTTGCTACAATTTCTCCAACGTAATCCTTGTCTCCGGCTACTTCCGTAGGTTCCTCCTCGAATTCTACAACCTTCGGTCTTCCGATGATGGATTGTTCCCGCTTCTGCAGTTGCTTGTGCAGGCTGCTGCCACCCACCCAGTAGGCAATCATCTCGCCCTTGCCTAAGAAAGGAACATGAATGAGTGTATAATTCCTTGTGAAAGAAAAGATGCTCCCATCAAAGAACCTTACCTTTCACCTTGATCTTTCCTCTCTTCTTCACCTTGACACCAGGGGACTGTTCTTTCAAGAGATTGTACGAGACCTCTGAACAAAGGATTCTGTTGGCCGAAGAGTTCGATTCCATCCTGGAAGCCGTATTGACGGTCTAAATTCACAACATTGAGAAGGGCGGGTGTCAGAAACACTTCCTGTTCAACGCTTCATGAACCCGAAAGAAGCAACTCACATCTCCAAACAAGCCATAGCGAGGGTTGAGAGAACCAATGACGTTGCTTACTACAGGCCCGGAATGAAAACCAACGCGAATGTTGATGTAACCCATTTCAGGTGCATCGGGGTCAATGAGGATCTGACTGGCTTCCTTGACCATGTCAATCGCAAACTCCGCGGCACACTTGACATGATTGTGCTCTTGCTTGTTTTCCAAATTCGTAACTCCCATGTAGGCGTCCCTGGACGATGACAGGACGAGTAAAGTGTGAGAATGTGAACAGTCACCCTGCAAACATGAGCAGCCGTCGGTATCCACGCAGACTCACCCTATCGTCTCAACCTGAATGACGAGAAGATCGACACAGAGAACATACAAACATGAGATCAATTTTTCTTTGTCAAATTTGATGTACCGAGGCCGGGGCTTTGGAAACGAACCTTGAAAATGTTGTGCCGACGGGCGATTTTGTCAAAAGAAAGGTAGAGATTGTCCAGCATACAGGAGACCTTGAGTGGATCCATTCGCTGCGAAATGTCGGTGAAGTGCACAATGTCCGAGAAAATGACCGTGACGTTGTTGTGCGTTTCTGGCTCCACCTTTTTACCAGCTGCAAAGAAGGAGAATAGCAGTGAGTGTGCAATTTATGCCATTGTCGCGGAGCCATTGCAGCAACCACGAGAGTGGCAAATGTATCTTACCTTGGAGAGCATCTGCGATATGCTTGGGAAACAATTCTGCAAAGAAGGAGATGATGGGCAGTGAGTGTGCAATGTATGCCATTGTCGCGGAGCCATTACAGCAACCACGAGAGTGGCAAATGTATCTTACCATACAGCATATCTCCAGTACGTCTTTTCCTGGCGGCTTCAGTCTGCTGCTCATCCGTCAACGGTTCGAAATCATCTGAATTGAAGTCCATCAGCGTCAAGTCTAGATCTCTCGCACTGGGCCGGAAGTTTCTGTCTCTATTCCAGCATTTCTTCATTAGGTCGATCAGCTTGGGCGGTGTTGTTCCTGGAATGTCAGGACGTTTATTGATGCGTTTATCACACACTCGTTGGAGAGTCATTTTGAAGTCTTCTCCTTCGTAGGGGTTTTTCCTCGAGTAAATCTCGTAAAGTATGATACCGCAACTGTAGATGTCGCACTTGCTATCGTATTCGGTTTCGCCGCGCAAGTACTCCGGTGCAAGCCAGAACGGGGTTCCTGTGATTCGACCATCCTGCTTCGTTGACAAACCAAAATCACAAAGTTTGGCACGGAAGCGGCTGTCAGTCGGAAAAGAAGACAGAAGGCAAGAAGAAGGGTTAGCGACGGCCATGCCGACAGATACCAATCACCAGTTCGTTGGCAGTCTCCTACTCACGAGTCAATGAGGATGTTGCGAGCTTTTAAGTCACCGTGCAAGATTGGAGGTTTGGAGCTATGGAGGTATCGGAGGCCCTGTCCGACCTGTAATAAGAGCAAAACAGGCACAGTTAGACTCTGCGTTGGAAGCAAGCAAAGCACAGCCACTGCGTAAGATAACTTACACTCCTGGTGATCTGTGAGATGATTTCGCCGGTAAGATACATTGTCTCGTTCCTCAAAAGATCGTGGAGGGATCCGTAATCCATGCTGTAGAATGGTGAAGAACCGATCTTAGTCAGCTTCTGTATTTTCCCCTTTCAGAGATAGCTAAAACAGGGAACACGGATACTTACTATTCCATGACCAGCATTGGGACGTGGTTGCGGGAGATTACTGGGACGGGAGGGAAGAAATTCTCGACTTAGATGTCATTGTAGAAGTGCCGGCTCCGTTTTCTTTGTTTCCTGTGCTTACCTGCTCCCATCACAGTCGTGATACAGGGATGACGGAGGAGAGAAAGGACTCTCATTTCTTTCACGAACTCTTCTTGCCGTTGCACATTTTCATTGAACCAGGGGCAGAACATCTCATGGAAGGTCTTCCTCGATGCAGAAGCGCTGGCATTTCCCAATATAGTCTCCTTGAAACGAGCCTGGTAGTCGTTTTTCTTCATCCAAGGACACAGCCACGCCCATTTGCTGTTTCCTCCATTATGATAGCCACCGAGGAAGGTGAGAGTAGCACCATCGTACCTCCGACTGAGTGCAAAATTACTGCCGGTATTTGAGTTGAAGGCTTTGCCACTCTCAACATCAAACTTATTGTCGCCTGATGACTCCTCGGTGCGACAATCGGAGAGACCATCGTCGGTTAACATCGACGGTCGAGTAGCGATTTCCTCGGGTTCCGCAATAGCGGAATCTTCATACGAAACCGAGCGCTTCCCGCTTCCTCCCTTCGTCGAGCCTGAACCTTTCCCCTTCACAGCCTGTTTGATGGCCACCTTTGTTCCACGATACTCTGCCAATAGCACAACGCCAAAGGAGCCTTGTCCAATGACCTCAACCGGGTCGTCGAACAGGAGTTCATTGATATCGACTTTCCACATTTCATCAGCCTTGTGGTTCTTGTACTCAATGTAGGCAAATATGAGCGAAACTATCAGGATAAACCCAGCGACGGAGCCAACAGCCGCAAAAATTGCAACGTCGACACAAGTGCCGTTGATATCGACAGTGTCTGACTTGCAGACACAATCTCCCCATTCCGTTGCCACCTTTCCTTCACCATCACAAGTTTTCTCCGCGACCTCCACGCGAATTGGTGAGTCGTAAATCTGTGGGCAGCATGACCAGTTAGGAGAGAACGTAAACAATGCATGGTCCGTTGGGATAACAATCGGGCAGAACGCTTTCTTGGACTCACCTCAATATCGTCAATTGCAATTGCGACAATAGCCATGCCCATGCGGGGCTCTGTAAGCTGGAACTCGTACGTCCAAGGCCCCACTTCGACGACTTCCAGATCCTTGCTTTGTTCCCCCAATGATTGTATGGCCGCGACCTTAGCTCCCGTTCTCTCCATGTGGTCCACAATTCGAAACGTGATGACTTGGGTTTGTTCGACAGACCCACAAGTTTTCATTTTCTCGCACATGGTGCTCTGTGTGGCATTACTTCCATACTCAAAGACATCTACGGCCACGGACCTGTGGATACAGGGTTTGCAGTAGCACTCAAAGTCGTGCGGACACTCCAACCCAATCCTTGTACACGATTGTGCAAAGTGCTTCTCCAGGATCTTGTAGTATTCATCAGGACAAGCAATATCATGGTACAAGGTTTGTCCTCGAATGCAATGCCATTTCCCGTCGTCCCATTCATTCAAGAAACCAGCCTTTTCTTGCTTGGTCCGTACGGAGAAGTAGTTTCGTGCTGGTCGGAATCCAGTCAACATACCGGCCGTCTTGCAATCCTGGGCGAGATCAGCCAACGCGGGAGTGGTCTCACAACGGAGGTTCTGTTGAAAGTCGATTGACATGGCATGATCTTGCAGAGCCAACAAGGCTTCTTGCACGGATTCCGCGACACTAACTGCCACATGATTGAGCGCTGTGACGGGCCACTCGGGGTGCAGACTAGTGGAAGATTTGAAGGGGAACAAGCGTCCATCGTGGAGACTGTGAGTCTGTGCATTGATGACCTTGAACATACTAGGGTCCACTGGCTTTCCCGTGTTGGCATCGATATGGCGTTCAATCTGATCGGTTCGGCACAGTCCAATCTCAAACTCTCCATCAATAACGCCTTGTACCACAAGTGCTTCATCGATGGTAAAGACGACTTGCTTGGGGTCATTCACGTAAGATAGTCCCTGCCTGACCATTTCATAGAACTGTGCTTGGCCACCTCCCATTGCGGTAATGCCACCCGCTCCAATGGTTCGGTCTTTGAGATCATGAATGCTATTCACCTCGTTGTTATCAGCCAATGTAAAGATCACGCCTCCATAGAGATCCAAGTCGTATTCATGGCCCCGAGCTTCCCTCCGGGAAATGACCGTGACGAGAGGTTGTGCGTCGTATTCCGTGGCCATACAAGAGGAGACAGCGGAACTGCCAAAGATGAAATCCACCTGTTCGGCTTCCGCCATCTCCGCGAGCTGCGTCATGCTACCTGCGACCATGTCAAACTCGACCGGAGGATCAATCTTTTGGCCCGCCGTGGCGGTCAGGTACTGACCAAACGTCAGATTGTAGTTTCGAAACGCAATATCATCTCCTTCGCTCGAGAAGACTCCCACCACGTATTTGGGCTTGTGGACCAGATGGTTGTAGTTGTTAATGATGGTTGTGCAGTTGTTGTCGTCTCGCTGCACATAGATATCCGAGCTAAGAAGAAGAGGGAGAGGAGGAAAGGGTCAGCAACAAACCAACCAAACAATCGGTCGGTCATCTTCATTCATACAACCAGATAACACCCCAACCAGATACCCCTTGCTACCCCCAACACACCCGATAACCTGATAACACTCGGCGCGGTTGTCACATACCTGTATCCGATCAGAGGGGTATCCTGGCCCTCAATAAAGAAGTAATCTTGACCCGCGACAGCACTTATCAGGGTAGCGGCGACAAAGACCGGCAAGATCGATGCCTTCATGGTAATTGCGCGGCGGTTTGGCATAAAAAAGAGTTGCTGTCTGCTACCACCACCAATGCAATCGTCGCTCAATTGTGAGGCTCTGCGGTCTTCGACGGCTCAACTCCAAAGGCGGAGTGCTTGGTTTCGTCTTCGTGGCGTTTCCCTTTTCAGTGGTCAAAGTTATCAATATCCTCCGTGACAACAAATTCAGAGGCGAAGAGTTTCTTCCCAAAATGAGCCAAGGAGAAAACGGAGGTGTGGCTTTCGTGCTTTACTCTAAGAAACTACATATGGCGCCTGAGATGCGCCTGCTGGTTCGGAGAAATGCGAGCCGGTCGTAGCTTGAAATTAGCGACGACACGGTACTGTTTGCTGGTACACTGTACGTCCGGTACGTACATTTTCTGCAACAGTAGTTGCACAGGGTCAGTATGTGCTTCCCCCACTACTATGTGGATCTTACATACCCTAGGATCAATGACAGTATGCTACGTAGAAAGTCTACAGTATCAGTAGTCATTGAAACAAAGATCCTCTCAATAAGACTCTCATTATTAAATAAACTGCAACAGTGAAGATATAACAGGGGCGAATTGCATACATAAGACCAATGCACATACTGAGAGGATTCCAAAAATCGCTTAAGTACCACACAACATACCCACACATCCCAAGGGGAATCCATGAGATCCGATCCAACCGTTGTAGGTACATACTCAACAAGCCAAAAGATCCAATCGTACGATTGACCGTTGCCAGTGCAGCATACTCAGTGAATCCCGTGCGGTAAAGAGGCAAACAACGGGCATATCCCATGGAACTCGATCGTCTCCTGTCGACAGGTAACCAGTTCAGTTTTCCTCACTTTCAGCTCATTATTTTCAATCCTTCTACTTTGTAAAGGAAACTCTGCCGAAATTCCAGCTCAAGCTCACCAAACCAAAATTGCTTAGTTGACCTAAAAATTCATCACCATGGCCAACAATGCCAATGCTGGAGCAGCCTTGGGGTTGGATGACGTGCCGGATTTGCCTGAGCACCCACGGAACAGCCCAAGTACAACCGGTGATTAACATCGTCTCTTCGGGCAATTGTCATGAGCTGGCTGCAAAAGAGGACGTACCACCAAGGCGGCTCGCTTCCAACCAGGCTTTGGCCGTGCATCCAACACACCACTTGCCGACTATTGAAATGCGTGCGTATGGTACGACCGATGTTGACTTCAAAGACCTGGAGCAGAATCCAACTTGCCGGTCCTCACTCTTGAGCAAGACAAGAAGGCTATGCTCCTCTACATGCCATCAAAGGTGCCACAAATGGAATGGGAACCTCCGGCGAATCCAACCAAAGTCCGAACCTGTGAACGAAGTGGTCAAGGAAGTCAAGGAGAGCAGGAGGAGACTCAACACCGCGGGAGGAAGTCCTGTGCAACCAGGATTTGACGGAAACTGAGTATCGAAAGGTGGTCCATGAACTCTACGGCAAAGGGAGCTTTGAATCGACCATCCGTACAGCCTGCATGTTTGAAGCAGCAAGTCCATCTCATCACCAGGACGGACGACATCTCAAAGTTGAAGTATTCACGACTACAAGCCGCATCCAGACTTCCCTTTTGCGCTAGTGCAAGGTGCATTGGTCCAAGAATATTTCGGAAGAACGACAATGCCTGACACAAATCATTCTTGGGTCGATGGATACCTACTTTTGTGCTATGCTCGATTGGCGAATTACATGGAGGCGTCCTCAACTACGGGTATGGCGCCGCTGGTCGGGAGAGTGCATTCCTCTTTACTCCGCAAAAGCGATCCTAAGTTAGGCTCCCAAGCACTGCAACGCAGCCTACGCAACATTCCTCAAGGCTGTCTTTTTGTCGGCTCCTATTTCTTGCTGTGGCGCTCCTCATTGCTGGTTGTTCTTGGGAGTCACAGCATTCGGAAGTTTGCTGCAACTCTGGCAAGAGGCATGGGTGCTACTGCTGACGAAGTTGAAATTCGATGTCGCTGGAAGGCTCGCTTGTCTGGACGGGTTGTTGTTGCCTAGCATTTCGCCTGAACAGCGCCTGGATCTGACGCCGTGTTGCCGAAAAGATCTTGCATGGGGGCTCCTATTGACTACAAGCTACACCCGGATGCCAAGTGAGAAGTGACTCCGACTGGTTTATTGAGCATGTGGTGCCAAGGACGCATGCGTTTTACTACGGTGTCAACGACATTTAGCTTCACTTGGCTCTGCCTTTTTTGTGGGCTGCTCTTGACGAATCTGGGGAGGAGAGATGATGGAGCCTCCCGTTCGTGTTAGGATCCAAGATGCGTAAGAGCGCATCAAGGCCGATGTTCCTGTTGGCGTCAAACCTGTGGTGAAAGTGCCTCTCTCTATTTGTACGCACAACACCAAGCTCCACCTCAACGAAATCGAGCCGATGGATACGGGAGGTGGCGGTGGCACGGCTGGTGGCACTACGGGAACGACCGGCAAGGCAAGCACTCGTCAAGTTGCCAATCAGTGTCGGCAGGTGACGGCTATGCAAAAGCAACAACAGGTACGAACGAACGAGGAGATTCTGAAAAGGATTATTGCGCAGCACAACCAGCTCCAGCAGCTCATTGCGCAGGAAGGTAGGACCAGCGACAGTTCGGCTGCTGCATTGAGAGGCTGGTTGGAGAATTGGCTTGGCGCGGAGCTGACGAAACTGAATGGAAATATTTGCAGGTAAGTGTGGACTTGTGTCTGTTGGCTATTGCAACCATGGCTATTATTGCTGCTAACTCTATATTTTTGTTTGCTTTTAGGATTGCTGTTCAGCCTCCAAGGATGGCAACACCTGATCAGGTAGATGGTAATCTTTTTAGAAATGGGTTGACTGTGGAAAGGACTCGCCGGAATGGCCAGACTAGCCTCAGGTACAGACAAGCTGTGGCCACCACCCCTGCTGATAGTAGGCCTGCCAAGCTAGCCAAGTACAGAACTGTTGGCTCTGCTTGGTAAGAGTGGATGCATGGTATTGGTGGCCACAAGCCAGCCAAGAACTTCACTGCTGATGATATCAGGGCTTGCAAGTCAACCTACTCAAGGAGGAAGCCACTCTGGACTCTCATTGCTACACTTGTCAATGCTTAGAAAGCTCCAGCTTGGGGTCATCTCCAAGATTGAGGAGCATTACAAAGGAAGTGTTTTGAATATTACTGCTGCCATCAAGCAGGACACCATTATGGGCAGTCTGCATGAGGATCTTTGTATTGTTCGTGCTCAGTAAAGTTGACCTTAGTTTAATCAGCATGGTAGCCATGCCTAATAGTGAGTTTGTTACATGGACTTACTTGACTTTTTCGTTTCGTGGACTTGTTGTGCTTTTCGAACGTACGCTAGCTAGCTACTACTAGCTAGTAGCTACCGCTAGCTAGCCTACTACTAGCGAGCCAGATTCCGAGGACTTGTGCGTTTTCGA
The DNA here is from genome assembly GCA_903772945.1 of Seminavis robusta. Classification (NCBI taxonomy): domain Eukaryota; phylum Bacillariophyta; class Bacillariophyceae; order Naviculales; family Naviculaceae; genus Seminavis; species Seminavis robusta. The sequence goes on from CAICTM010000702.1 coordinate 26,609, forward strand.
GATAATAGAGGTGCGACGTTATCTTAACAGTGAGTAGTAGAGGTGCGAACCTCATTTTTCTTATGTGCGAGGACGTGACCTCCTCACTGGTATTAACGAACTGATCAACCAAGCATACACCAGGTGTTGGGTGTACCTTGATACCTCGATCGATAGGATGGATACATCCAGTAGGATCCCCTACTACTCGTACAGGCTCTCAGTATTTCTCTCAGTTCTGGGATATACTTTTACGGTACAGTCGACGAAGACTCAAGTTGCGGCCTCTGCTGGCAGCTGGCCTCTGTCACCGTGAGATTCCCAGGCGACGATTCTTCGCGCATTATTAGACTCACTTATAAGAAATTAAAGATTTGATAGAGCAGCAATTGTACCCAGAGCAGCTGTCCTGGTCCTCCCTGGTACTACGACTATGCATACCGGTACACCGGTAGTGACAGTTTCTTGCTGACTGTTATAGCTCTTGTACCTTACAATAGCTCAATAGTTTTTGCCCTCAATGATCCATGCCCTGGCCTCCTTATCATTGCCCGTTAAAGATAGATGGTGACGGGGCCACTTTGCTTTTGCCAAAAACTGCAGAATTGGACATGCATGATTCTAAAGCAAAGGCTTAGTCTGATTAGCTAATGTTACGTTATTTGCTGGTACCGGTAGTGGAAGTGTTTCTTGCAAAGTGTTGCTTCTGTTCCGTACCTGCCTGATACTGTAGAGGTAGAGATTACAAAAATCATACAGTTTAAGCAAAAAGTGACTGAATACAATAAGTTCACTCACAAATAAAACACGCTGTGGTAACTTTTCGGGTAGTCTCTTTTTTTCACCATGGGAATCATCACTGCTTGGGCTATTATGGTACTTATGAAATGCTGGATTGTGTTGGCAGGCTCTGTTGATTCCGTTGCATCAGTTCGTCAGTTTATCCGTTGATTCTCTGGATTGTTTCAGTATTTTGAGTTGCTCCCTATTGCACAGGCTGCAGTGTCGTGTCCCGAAGGTATTGGCAGTGCTAGCTGATTGGGTTGCCTTGCCATAGGATGCTTGCTTCAATGCTGTTTCTTTGAATGCCTCGATTGAGTCTGAATGACGATGGAGGCAGGAAACTGTCTTTCCTACCAATCCGATGTGCACTTTTTGTAGAGAAGTGGCATAGCATCATAGAAGTGTTGGGAAATCTGGTGTCTCCCATTGCAAAAATTAAATACTCACGTACAAAAGTACTAGTAGTCATCTTAGCTAGAATCTTATATCCAAGTTTGGAGTAAAAGGAATCCACATTCTCGGAAAGTTCAAGCTTCGCATCATCCTGTCCCCGCTCGCCCAATAAATGTCTCCGTTTAAATTTTTCGACGCAACGAACCCATTTTGCTAAAATAACACACACCTACGTTTTTTTAAGAAATAGAGGTTAAATTTTAAATTTTATTACCTCTACTAATCTAATCTCGCATGATACGGTAGCTAGCTAGGCATGATTCATCTCAGATCCTAAATTGGAAAGATAGATCTGAGATCTGAAACATAATATACATGCCTCTGTCAAACTCGTCAGGTAACTTTTTGACTGCATGTCAAATTCGCGCGTCCATTATGCGCGTCATATCGATGCGTGTAATGTCTATTATGCGCGCATAATGGACTTCCTGTCATAACTATAAAGACTTAAAGAATGTAAGACTGCCACATCAGCAGACTGCTCTCTCTTTAGGCCCATCGTGGAAGCAGGCCGTGCCTCCATGCAGTTTGCAGTACCGTACTGTAGCTTCAGTACTGAAGTGGTAACTGACTATCGAACGTAATGCCGCCAATGGCGCCATTGCAGTTGCTCTTGTTGCTTTCATTGCTTGCTTGTGTTGCTGTTGTTGCTGTTGTTGCCATGGCTACTGCTGCTCGCCTCATTGCCAATGCCTTTGCTGCTGCTGGCCCTGCCAATGCTAATGGCGCCGCCAACAGTGGTGGCACCAATCCAGCCCACTCAGATGATGTAGCACTGATTGGCAATCTGGAGAGAATGGTGCTAGAAATGAGGGAAGAAGGGCGACCAGAGACTAGCAAGAACGTGCTAAGACCCAAGATATGGGAGTTCTTTCAGTTCTGCAAGTCAGTGTATCCCAACAGTCTCTACAAGTACAACTTGAGGTATGACAAGGTCTACAGTTTTATGTTCTACCAATGCTATAGAGAGAAGAAGGAGACAGGTTTGACCAAAGCCAAGAGAGCCATTCCAGTGGAACAGCGCCAACACTTTGATAGGAAGGACTATGATGAAGTGGTCGCCAAGTACAAGGACACAGCAACATCAGAACAGGAGCGTCCTGCACCAAAAAATCCCATCAGTGTGCACACATATGATCAGTATGCGCAAGTGATCAGGAAAATCTATCTTGTCCAGATTACTCTCACCCAAACTGATCCTAACCTTGGAGTAGACCAATGGGATCGCATATGGCAAAAGCAGAAGTTCAGTGAGCTGCGAGCACATGTGAGAGAGCGCAAACCCTTGGCAGACAAGGCCAACTACAAGGAAAAGATAACAGGGGAGTTTTCGCCCTATGCTATTGTTGAGCATTATGAGAAGATGGAGGACTACATGTGGAAGAAGAGTCAACATGCTAGGGGCTATCGGTCTGTGTGCAAGAGGCTGCGGCACCGGTTCTGTCTTCTTTATTTGACCTCCGGTGTGCTGCGGTCAGAGAGTCTCCATCGTGCAGAATTGAGTGATTTCCTCTCTCTCGAATTGCCGAAAGCTCACAACGACGTACACTCTCCCTTCCTCATGGTACACCAGATTCCCATTGGCAAAACAGCCACCAGAGGCCACAGACAGTACGGGAGAGCGGCAAGACATAAGAATGTTGACTGCTGTTCGGTTGGTGGATTTGCTTTTTACTTTCTGTATAGGCTACATTGTACCGGTGAATTTGAAAACATGGGCCTGGAGGAATGGAAAGACAACAGCCAATGGTTCGACATCAAGCTGCTTATTGACGTTGGTTCTCCAGGAAACCACAAGAAGGAGATGCAGAATGATAGGTAAGTTTTGCGTGTTTTGTCTCACTCCAATGCGGCTGTCACTAACACATTGTTCTCTCCAGTTATGCTAACGATATTAGAGACATGTTGAAGGATCTTAATCTATCCTGCGCAAAGATCCTACATCTTGGTCGGAACTTGGGAGCCAAGTACTTGGAAATGGGAATGACGGACGCAGAACTAATCCGACAGATGGGGCAATGGGCAAATGGTGTCTTTGACAACTCTTATAGCACCAAGCTCCCCATGGAAGCGATCAGAGCATTGGCAGGATTTATTGGTGGTCGAGATGCTCCCTATTTTCTCACTCGCAGTACTGTCGAGCCTGACAAGGACCTGCTTCTAAAAACACCTTTGAAATGGGTATATTTGGCGTATGACGCTCTTTGTGAAGCCAGTACGTCAAGCAACGGCAAGCACATGACTGCGGTCCATGTTCTCAAGTTTTTTAAAGAGATCAACCGTATCTTCCTGCAGGACGCTGCTGCAATGATGATCAAGTCCCCTGAAAGGGCCGAAGCCCATCCAATGTTCACCGAAATGGAGGTCTTTCAAACTGAGGAGTTTCAGGTGTGTAAGATGGTTGTTGCTACTGCTGTACCAATGCTCGAAACGTCTGTTAATTCTTATTTATCTTCTTATTCCTATGTCCTAAGGCATTCAAAGAGCAGATGCGACTTTCTCTGGCACAGGAGAAAGATCCACTGGATAACAATCTACAAAGGGTGCTACCAGGAGTCCACCAACGATTCGAACAAACCAATGGAGCAGTGGCGCAGTTGACTGGAAAGGTAGATACTATGACAGCTGCACTGACTGCTGGAATTGACAAACTTGTTGCCATCCACCAAGAAACCGCAGCTCGACAACAACAAGTGGATGTACGTGCTGAAAGATTAGCATGTCTGCTGGAGAAGGGAGCACAAGCTCTGCGGGGAAATCAGGAAGAGGAGTTCACCGATTTGCTTAGAGGAGCAGCTGCAGCTGGTGAAGGTTTCGAACAGCCGGACTCAATGGAAATAGAAGACATTCTACAGGCGGCAGATGAAGAAGCAGCGGCAACCACTCTACTTGAAGTTGGTGCTCGTACGACTACTACTACTACAATACCCACGTTAACCACCGGCAGATTCGGACAATTTACAGATGATGGTGGTTTGACAACACAAGAAATAGAGCTTGGCGGAACACCACACATAACAACCCCCAGTTCTCGATTTCGACTAAAGCCAAAGCACACAGACCTTACTGATCTGTGGGATGAATGGCATGGACTCGGCACTTTCTACTGCGCTATTGGTGGTGTTGCTGGCCGTGAGACGAGTATCAAGGGATGGAGGTCTCATTGGACGCGATCGCAGCAGACGCATCTGAGTCGTAATTCGGCATGCATCAAGGGCATTACTGCTTGGCAGGAACAGCACCGAATGAAGGACGCTTATGAAGCTTGCGCAGATCTACAGACAGTGTTCGCGAATGAGTGCAAGTGCACTGTGGAAAAGATGAAGCTATGGTTTCAAGCCAAAGGGATCATTCCCAAAGGAGCTCCCCGTGGCAAACAACGAAAAAAAAACTAGTTTAATCCCTCTTAAAGCTTACTTATTACATCAACAGCAACTGTTTCTTTGTCTTTGTAGTGCTTCCTGTTGTCGCCATCGAACTGTTGACTGTCAACACTGTCGACAACTGTTGCTGTAAGATACGTGTCGTAAGATAGGTGCGCTCTTTAAAATGTGAGGCGATGTACATCACATCACCATGCAGTACCGGTTCTTTTCTTTGTGAGTACCGGTTACCAAAATTCAAATTGGCGCGACAGCCCCGCTCGCTGGATCATCTCAACGGATTTCGTCGGCATAGCATCATAGAAGTGTTGGGAAATCTGGTGTCTCCCATTGCAAAAATTAAATACTCACGTACAAAAGTACTAGTAGTCATCTTAGCTAGAATCTTATATCCAAGTTTGGAGTAAAAGGAATCCACATTCTCGGAAAGTTCAAGCTTCGCATCATCCTGTCCCCGCTCGCCCAATAAATGTCTCCGTTTAAATTTTTCGACGCAACGAAAAAAAAAATAGATGAGAGATCGTTGTACTCTACCAAGTTAAAAGATCACTGTCCTCCATATGATCAAGTCGTATTCATTCCCCGACTCCCCCGGAAAATGACCGGACAAGATGGTTGTTCTCGTTATCCTCGTGGTCCATTATCATATTAGGATAATCATTTTTTTGCTGGTTAGACTGCCCTAAATTTTTGATTATATTATCCAATCTGTTTCTGGTCTCCGTTTCCATCTCCGCGAGCTGCGTCATGCTACCTGCGACCATGTCAAACTCGACCGGAGGATCAATCTTTTGGCCCGCCGTGGCGGTCAGGTACTGACCAAACGTCAGATTGTAGTTTCGAAACGCAATATCATCTCCTTCGCTCGAGAAGACTCCCACCACGTATTTGGGCTTGTGGACCAGATGGTTGTAGTTGTTAATGATGGTTGTGCAGTTGTTGTCGTCTCGCTGCACATAGATATCCGAGCTAAGAAGAAGAGGGAGAGGAGGAAAGGTCAGCAACAAACCAACCAAACAATCGGTCGGTCATCTTCATTCATACAACCAGATAACACCCCAACCAGATACCCCTTGCTACCCCCAACACACCCGATAACCTGATAACACTCGGCGCGGTTGTCACATACCTGTATCCGATCAGAGGGGTATCCTGGCCCTCAATAAAGAAGTAATCTTGACCCGCGACAGCACTTATCAGGGTAGCGGCGACAAAGACCGGCAAGATCGATGCCTTCATGGTAATTGCGCGGCGGTTTGGCATAAAAAAGAGTTGCTGTCTGCTACCACCACCAATGCAATCGTCGCTCAATTGTGAGGCTCTGCGGTCTTCGACGGCTCAACTCCAAAGGCGGAGTGCTTGGTTTCGTCTTCGTGGCGTTTCCCTTTTCAGTGGTCAAAGTTATCAATATCCTCCGTGACAACAAATTCAGAGGCGAAGAGTTTCTTCCCAAAATGAGCCAAGGAGAAAACGGAGGTGTGGCTTTCGTGCTTTACTCTAAGAAACTACATATGGCGCCTGAGATGCGCCTGCTGGTTCGGAGAAATGCGAGCCGGTCGTAGCTTGAAATTAGCGACGACACGGTACTGTTTGCTGGTACCACTGTACTGTCCCGGTACTATGTTTCTGCAACAGTAGTTGCACAGGGTCAGTATGTGCTTCCCCCTACTACTATGTGGATCTTACATACCCTCAGGATCAATGACAGTATGCTACGTAGAAAGTCTACAGTATCAGTAGTCATTGAAACAAAGATCCTCTCAATAAGACTCTCATTATTAAATAAACTGCAACAGTGAAGATATAACAGGGGCGCATTGCATACATAAGACCAATGCACATACTGAGAGGATTCCAAAAATCGCTTAAGTACCACACAACATACCCACATCCCAGGGGGGGGGGGGGGGGGGGGGGGGGGGGGGGGGGGGGGGGGGGGGGGGGGGGGGGAGGTGGGGGCGAATCCATGAGATCCGATCCAACCGTTGTAGGTACATACTCAACAAGCCAAAAGATCCAATCGTACGATTGACCGTTGCCAGTGCAGCATACTCAGTGAATCCCGTGCGGTAAAGAGGCAAACAACGGGCATATCCCATGTGAACGATCGATCGTCTCCTCGTCTCCGTACAGGTAACCAGTTCAGTTTTCCTCACTTTCAGCTCATTATTTTCAATCCTTCTACTTTGTAAAGGAAACTCTGCCGAAATTCCAGCTCAAGCTCAACCAAACCAACAATTGCTTAGTTGACTAAAGAATTCATCCACCATGGCCAACAATGCCAATGCTTGAGCAGCCTTTGGGTTGGAATACGTGCCGGATTTGCCTGGAGCACCCACGGAACAGCCCAAGTACAACCGGTATTACCATCGTCTCTTCGTCAATTCACGAGCTGGCTGCACAAGAGGACGTACCACAAGGCGGCTCGCTTCCAACCTAGGGCTTTGGCCGGCATCCAACAACACCACGTTGCCGACTAATTGAAATGGCGTGCGTATGGTAAGACCGATGTTGACTTCAAAGACCTGGAGCAGAATCCAACTTGCCGGCTCCTCACTCTTGAGCAGACAAGAAGGCTAATCTCCTCTACATCCATCAAGGTGCCACAATGGAAGATGGAACCTCCGGCAATCCAACCAAGTCCGAACCTGTGAACGAAGTGGTCAAGGAAGTCAAGGAAGCGGAGACTCAACACCGAGGCAAGAAGTCCTGTGCAACCAGGGATTTGACGGAAACTGAGTATCGCAAGGTGGTCCATTAACTCTACGGCAAAGGGAGCTTTGAATCGACCATCCGTACAGCCTGCATTTTGAAGCAGCAAGTCCATCTCATCACCAGGACGGACGACATCTCAAAGTTGAAGTATTCCGACTACAAGCCGCATCCAGACTTCCCTTTTGCGCTAAGTTGCAAGGTGCATTGGTCCAAGAATATTTCGGAAGAACGACAATGCCCTGACAAAATCATTCTTGGGTCGATGTATACCGACTTTTGTGCTATGCTCGAATTGGCGAATTACATGGAGGCTTCCTTCAACTACGGGTATGGCGCCGCTGGTCGGGTAGATGCATTCCTCTTTACTACCGAAAGCGATCCTAAGTTAGCTCCCAAGCACTGCAACACAGCCTACCGCAACATTCCCAAGGCTGTCTTTTTGTCGGCTCCTTTTCTGGCTGTGGCGCTCCTCTTTGCTGGTGTTCTTGGGAGTAACAGCATTCGGAAGGTTGCTGCAACTCTGGCAAGAGGCATGGGTGCTACTGCTGACGAAGTTGACATTCGATGTCGCTGGAAGGCTCGCTTGTCTGGACGGGTTGTTGATGCCTAGCATTTCGGCCTGAACAGCCCTGGATCGACGCTCGTGTTGCCGAAAAGATTTGCATGGGGGCTCCTATGCTACAAGCTACACCCGGATGCCAGGAGGAGTGACTCCGACTGGTTGTATGAGCATGTGGTGCCAAGTACGCATGCGTTTTACTACGGTGTCAACGACATTTCGCTTCACTTGGCTCTGCCTTTTTGGGGCTGCTCTTGACGAATCTTGTGAGGAGAGAGATGGAGCCTCCCGTTTGTGTTAGGATCCAAGATGCGTACGAGAGCGCATCAAGGCCGATGTTCCTGTTGGCGTCAACCTGTGGTGAAAGTGCCTCTCTCTATTTGACGCACAACACCAAGCTCCACCTCAACGAAATCGAGACGATGGATACGGGAGGTGGCGGTGGCACGGCTGGTGGCACTACGGGAACGACCGACAGGCAAGCACTCGTCAAGTTGCCAATCAGTTCGGCAGGTGACTGCTATGCAAACAGCAACAACAGGTACGAACGAACGAGGAATTCTGAAAGGATTATTCGCAGCACAACCAGCTCCAGCAGCATCATTGCGCAGGAAGGTAGACCCGCGACAGTTCGGCTGCTGCTTAGAGGCTGGTTGGAGAATTGGCTGTGGCGCGGAGCTGACGAAACTGAATGGAAATATTTGCAGTGTAAGTGTGGACTTGTGGCGTTGGCTATTGCAACCATGGCTATTATTGCTGCTAACTCTATATTTTTGTTTGCTTTTAGGATTGCTGTTCAGCCTCCAAGGATGGCAACACCTGATCAGGTAGATGGTAATCTTTTTAGAAATGGGTTGACTGTGGAAAGGACTCGCCGGAATGGCCGACTAGCCTCAGGTACAGACAAGCTGTGGCCACCACCCCTGCTGATAGTAGGCCTGCCAAGCTAGCCAAGTACAGAACTGTTGGCTCTGCTTGGAAGAGTGGATGCATGGTATTGGTGGCACAAGCCAGCCAAGAACTTCACTGCTGATGATATCAGGGCTTGCAAGTCAACCTACTCAAGGAGGAAGCCACTCTGGACTCTCATTGCTACACTTGTCAATGCTTAGAAAGCTCCAGCTTGGGTATCTCCAAGATTGAGGAGTTACAAAGGAAGTGTTTTGAATATTTCTGCTGCCATCAAGCAGGACCCCATTATGGGCAGTCTGCATGAGGATCTTGTATTGTTCGTGCTCAGTAAGTTGACCTTAGTTTAATCAGCATGTAGCCATGCCTAATAGTGAGTTTTTTACATGGACTTACTTGCTTTTTCGTTTTCGTGGACTTGTTGCTTTTCGAACGTACGCTAGCTAGCTTACCGTAAGGCTACGCTACTAGCTACTACTAGCAGAGATTCGGGACTTGTGCGTTTTCGAGATAATAGAGGTGCGACGTTATCTTAACAGTGAGTAGTGAGGTGCGGGACCTCATTTTTTTATGTGCGAGGACGTGACGTTCGTCCTCATGGTATTAACGATCGATCAACCAGCATACACCAGGTGTTGGGTGTACCTTGATACCTCGATCGATACACCGTAGGATCCCCTACTACGGTACAGGCTCTCAGTTATTTCTCTCAGTTCTGGGATATACTTTTACGGTACAGTCGACGAAGACTCAAGTTGCGGCCTCTGCTGGCAGCTGGCCTCTGTCACCGTGAGATTCCCAGGCGACGATTCTTCGCGCATTATTAGACTCACTTATAAGAAATTAAAGATTTGATAGAGCAGCAATTGTACCCAGAGCAGCTGTCCTGGTCCTCCCTGGTACTACGACTATGCATACCGGTACCGGTAGTGACCAGTTTCTTGCTGACTGTTATAGCTCTTGTACCTTACAATAGCTCAATAGTTTTTGCCCTCAATGATCCATGCCCTGGCCTCCTTATCATTGCCCGTTAAAGATAGATGGTGACGGGGCCACTTTGCTTTTGCCAAAAACTGCAGAATTGGACATGCATGATTCTAAAGCAAAGGCTTAGTCTGATTAGCTAATGTTACGTTATTTGCTGGTACCGGTAGTGGAAGTGTTTCTTGCAAAGTGTTGCTTCTGTTCCGTACCTGCCTGATACTGTAGAGGTAGAGATTACAAAAATCATACAGTTTAAGCAAAAAGTGACTGAATAAATAAGTTCACTCACAAATAAAACACGCTGTGGTAACTTTTCGGGTGTTTGACTTTTTTTCACCATGGGAATCATCACTGCTTGGGCTATTATGGTACTTATGAAATGCTGGATTGTGTTGGCAGGCTCTGTTGATTCCGTTGCATCAGTTCGTCAGTTTATCCGTTGATTCTCTGGATTGTTTCAGTATTTTGAGTTGCTCCCTATTGCACAGGCTGCAGTGTCGTGTCCCGAAGGTATTGGCAGTGCTAGCTGATTGGGTTGCCTTGCCATAGGATGCTTGCTTCAATGCTGTTTCTTTGAATGCCTCGATTGAGTCTGAATGACGATGGAGGCAGGAAACTGTCTTTCCTACCAATCCGATGTGCACTTTTTGTAGAGAAGTGGCATAGCATCATAGAAGTGTTGGGAAATCTGGTGTCTCCCATTGCAAAAATTAAATACTCACGTACAAAAGTACTAGTAGTCATCTTAGCTAGAATCTTATATCCAAGTTTGGAGTAAAAGGAATCCACATTCTCGGAAAGTTCAAGCTTCGCATCATCCTGTCCCCGCTCGCCCAATAAATGTCTCCGTTTAAATTTTTCGACGCAACGAACCCATTTTGCTAAAATAACACACACCTACGTTTTTTTAAGAAATAGAGGTTAAATTTTAAATTTTATTACCTCTACTAATCTAATCTCGCATGATACGGTAGCTAGCTAGGCATGATTCATCTCAGATCCTAAATTGGAAAGATAGATCTGAGATCTGAAACATAATATACATGCCTCTGTCAAACTCGTCAGGTAACTTTTTGACTGCATGTCAAATTCGCGCGTCCATTATGCGCGTCATATCGATGCGTGTAATGTCTATTATGCGCGCATAATGGACTTCCTGTCATAACTATAAAGACTTAAGAATGTAAGACAATCAGCAGACTGCTCTCTCTTTAGGCCCATCGTGGAAGCAGGCCGTGCCTCCATGCAGTTTGCAGTACCGTACTGTAGCTTCAGTACTGAAGTGGTAACTGACTATCGAACGTAATGCCGCCAATGGCGCCATTGCAGTTGCTCTTGTTGCTTTCATTGCTTGCTTGTGTTGCTGTTGTTGCTGTTGTTGCCATGGCTACTGCTGCTCGCCTCATTGCCAATGCCTTTGCTGCTGCTGGCCCTGCCAATGCTAATGGCGCCGCCAACAGTGGTGGCACCAATCCAGCCCACTCAGATGATGTAGCACTGATTGGCAATCTGGAGAGAATGGTGCTAGAAATGAGGGAAGAAGGGCGACCAGAGACTAGCAAGAACGTGCTAAGACCCAAGATATGGGAGTTCTTTCAGTTCTGCAAGTCAGTGTATCCCAACAGTCTCTACAAGTACAACTTGAGGTATGACAAGGTCTACAGTTTTATGTTCTACCAATGCTATAGAGAGAAGAAGGAGACAGGTTTGACCAAAGCCAAGAGAGCCATTCCAGTGGAACAGCGCCAACACTTTGATAGGAAGGACTATGATGAAGTGGTCGCCAAGTACAAGGACACAGCAACATCAGAACAGGAGCGTCCTGCACCAAAAAATCCCATCAGTGTGCACACATATGATCAGTATGCGCAAGTGATCAGGAAAATCTATCTTGTCCAGATTACTCTCACCCAAACTGATCCTAACCTTGGAGTAGACCAATGGGATCGCATATGGCAAAAGCAGAAGTTCAGTGAGCTGCGAGCACATGTGAGAGAGCGCAAACCTTGGCAGACAAGGCCAACTACAAGGAAAAGATAACAGGGGAGTTTTCGCCCTATGCTATTGTTGAGCATTATGAGAAGATGGAGGACTACATGTGGAAGAAGAGTCAACATGCTAGGGGCTATCGGTCTGTGTGCAAGAGGCTGCGGCACCGGTTCTGTCTTCTTTATTTGACCTCCGGTGTGCTGCGGTCAGAGAGTCTCCATCGTGCAGAATTGAGTGATTTCCTCTCTCTCGAATTGCCGAAAGCTCACAACGACGTACACTCTCCCTTCCTCATGGTACACCAGATTCCCATTGGCAAAACAGCCACCAGAGGCCACAGACAGTACGGGAGAGCGGCAAGACATAAGAATGTTGACTGCTGTTCGGTTGGTGGATTTGCTTTTTACTTTCTGTATAGGCTACATTGTACCGGTGAATTTGAAAACATGGGCCTGGAGGAATGGAAAGACAACAGCCAATGGTTCGACATCAAGCTGCTTATTGACGTTGGTTCTCCAGGAAACCACAAGAAGGAGATGCAGAATGATAGGTAAGTTTTGCGTGTTTTGTCTCACTCCAATGCGGCTGTCACTAACACATTGTTCTCTCCAGTTATGCTAACGATATTAGAGACATGTTGAAGGATCTTAATCTATCCTGCGCAAAGATCCTACATCTTGGTCGGAACTTGGGAGCCAAGTACTTGGAAATGGGAATGACGGACGCAGAACTAATCCGACAGATGGGGCAATGGGCAAATGGTGTCTTTGACAACTCTTATAGCACCAAGCTCCCCATGGAAGCGATCAGAGCATTGGCAGGATTTATTGGTGGTCGAGATGCTCCCTATTTTCTCACTCGCAGTACTGTCGAGCCTGACAAGGACCTGCTTCTAAAAACACCTTTGAAATGGGTATATTTGGCGTATGACGCTCTTTGTGAAGCCAGTACGTCAAGCAACGGCAAGCACATGACTGCGGTCCATGTTCTCAAGTTTTTTAAAGAGATCAACCGTATCTTCCTGCAGGACGCTGCGCAATGATGATCAAGTCCCCTGAAAGGGCCGAAGCCCATCCAATGTTCACCGAAATGGAGGTCTTTCAAACTGAGGAGTTTCAGGTGTGTAAGATGGTTGTTGCTACTGCTGTACCAATGCTCGAAACGTCTGTTAATTCTTATTTATCTTCTTATTCCTATGTCCTAAGGCATTCAAAGAGCAGATGCGACTTTCTCTGGCACAGGAGAAAGATCCACTGGATAACAATCTACAAAGGGTGCTACCAGGAGTCCACCAACGATTCGAACAAACCAATGGAGCAGTGGCGCAGTTGACTGGAAAGGTAGATACTATGACAGCTGCACTGACTGCTGGAATTGACAAACTTGTTGCCATCCACCAAGAAACCGCAGCTCGACAACAACAAGTGGATGTACGTGCTGAAAGATTAGCATGTCTGCTGGAGAAGGGAGCACAAGCTCTGCGGGGAAATCAGGAAGAGGAGTTCACCGATTTGCTTAGAGGAGCAGCTGCAGCTGGTGAAGGTTTCGAACAGCCGGACTCAATGGAAATAGAAGACATTCTACAGGCGGCAGATGAAGAAGCAGCGGCAACCACTCTACTTGAAGTTGGTGCTCGTACGACTACTACTACTACAATACCCACGTTAACCACCGGCAGATTCGGACAATTTACAGATGATGGTGGTTTGACAACACAAGAAATAGAGCTTGGCGGAACACCACACATAACAACCCCCAGTTCTCGATTTCGACTAAAGCCAAAGCACACAGACCTTACTGATCTGTGGGATGAATGGCATGGACTCGGCACTTTCTACTGCGCTATTGGTGGTGTTGCTGGCCGTGAGACGAGTATCAAGGGATGGAGGTCTCATTGGACGCGATCGCAGCAGACGCATCTGAGTCGTAATTCGGCATGCATCAAGGGCATTACTGCTTGGCAGGAACAGCACCGAATGAAGGACGCTTATGAAGCTTGCGCAGATCTACAGACAGTGTTCGCGAATGAGTGCAAGTGCACTGTGGAAAAGATGAAGCTATGGTTTCAAGCCAAAGGGATCATTCCCAAAGGAGCTCCCCGTGGCAAACAACGAAAAAAAAACTAGTTTAATCCCTCTTAAAGCTTACTTATTACATCAACAGCAACTGTTTCTTTGTCTTTGTAGTGCTTCCTGTTGTCGCCATCGAACTGTTGACTGTCAACACTGTCGACAACTGTTGCTGTAAGATACGTGTCGTAAGATAGGTGCGCTCTTTAAAATGTGAGGCGATGTACATCACATCACCATGCAGTACCGGTTCTTTTCTTTGTGAGTACCGGTTACCAAAATTCAAATTGGCGCGACAGCCCCGCTCGCTGGATCATCTCAACGGATTTCGT
>CAICTM010000702.1:40788-51973 GCA_903772945.1 Seminavis robusta
AACCCATTTTGCTAAAATAACACACACCTACGTTTTTTTAAGAAATAATAGAGGTTAAATTTTAAATTTTATTACCTCTACTAATCTAATCTCGCATGATACGGTAGCTAGCTAGGCATGATTCATCTCAGATCCTAAATTGGAAAGATAGATCTGAGATCTGAAACATAATAAAAATGCTCAATCGGCTTCCATTATTTTTTAACTTGAACATTCCAGTTCGCTGGTTCAGAATGACTGGAAAGCTTCTTTCAATTTTTGATCTATCTGTCCTGGTGAAATGCGTGCTCATTTTCGCTTTGAGGACTTAAGTAAGGCTCTTTTAATGAGTACTATTAATACCACCATGACTCAGAAGTCTGGAGAATGGAGTGCGAAGTAATAAATATAGTGTGAGAAGGCGAACCCACAACCTAAAGACAATCTTCTCACGCGGCAAGGAAGACTGAAGTTGCCATGCAGAGTTCGGTTTGGCCTATTTCTGTTCTGCGAGTACTGTTTTTATGTATAGTACTCGCAGAAAAGAGGTCTGTCAAATCGAAATCTCTGTGTCAAACTCAATTTTGACTTGGTACATGAAACACAGCGATAGCCTGTCAAATGTGTATCCTACGAAGGACAGACTATATTATTATGGACTTAATAAAAATGCTCAATCGGCTTCCATTATTTTTTAACTTGAACATTCCAGTTCGCTGGTTCAGAATGACTGGAAAGCTTCTTTCAATTTTTGATCTATCTGTCCTGGTGAAATGCGTGCTCATTTTCGCTTTGAGGACTTAAGTAAGGCTCTTTTAATGAGTACTATTAATACCACCATGACTCAGAAGTCTGGAGAATGGAGTGCGAAGTAATAAATATAGTGTGAGAAGGCGAACCCACAACCTAAAGACAATCTTCTCACGCGGCAAGGAAGACGAGACATTATTTCTTTCCCATCAAAAAGAGCTAAGAGAGAGGTTTCTCCTGATCTTTTACTTAAAAAGCTCAATTAATTATTATACTTACTAGGAACACGAAACAGCATGGTGAGTGGTGACAAGGTTGACTCGAATGGAATGGAATGGAATCCTTCTTTATGAGATGGGATGACGTAAGTGCAACTTGAGACATTTTCGGTGGATTGTGTGTTCAGGCTCCCTGGAACTTGTGATTGAAGCTGAGGTGAGAACAATGACTGATCGTACGGTACGCGTATGAAGATGACTTGAAAGAGCTGTATGTACATGAGTGTTATTTATTTTGTAATTGCCTCTCTACCTTCCAATGACTCTGGTTCTTTTGTTTTTTTGTTGCGACATTTACATCGTATTTTGCTTTGATCCACCAGAAACCTTCTTCCAAAGTGAAACAGTGGAAAACACGATCGACTTCACCTTGCTTGGCGCCTGGTAGTACCAGCCAGCGTGCTTCATCAAGGTGGGTCATTCGGTCACACCAGTACGAACAATGACACAATGACAAAGGAAAGACTTAGGGTAGTCAGGAAGTGCAGAAGCACATCAGAACTGTCCGAATAGAAGTTCGTCTTTGGAACTGCGCCAACAGCTGAACTCAAGATTTAGGATGCGAAGATCGATGATGACATACATGATGACTGGACTGGACTCAGTCACCAGTCCACAAGGGATACCGGATCACATCGGTTCGAAGGGTATGTGACATCATCCATAGCTTGCCGGCGCACACAGGCTCTTATCGCAATATTATTGCTATCTACCAACTCGCATCTTTCCCAAGCAAAATGGGGAAAATGGTGGCTGCTACGGCCGATTCCGAGATGGTTTCCTCTCCTTTTCCACTAGACAATTGCACTAAAAGCACTACAGAGACCCACTGTCAACTGGCAGCACAGGGGATGGATTATTTGGTGAACTCGGAGAGCTTCAACGGCCAGAATTTGCTCAAAAAATGGTGCAGCCTCGGAACTTTGGTTTCATTCACAAGTATATCTGGACAACAATGCTGTCAAATGCATCCCTTATTGTTTTCATAGTATTCTGGTCATTTGCAATATTTTTAATGAGATGGTGTGGTGAAATAATAAGACTTTATTTTAGATATGCTCGGTTCGTAATAGACACCCGCCACCCAAGCTCTGGTCGTCTTGAAACACAGCCGACCAAGACGAGGGGACTTTGCTGAAGCAAGCAAACTCAAAATATTCCTTCCAAGCCTCTTTGATAACGTATCCGCTCAAAGACTCAATGAAGCCTTCTGGCAGAGAGAGTGTGTTGACATTCCTACCACCAGGAGTGCTGTCGGCCGTCTTCCACCTCATTGGATCCTTCTGATACGAGCCTCTCTTCGCTCTCGAGAAATGGTTGTTGATGCCCTCAAACGTTGCCTCGATCTCCGGTCTTGACTGAAGCAAAATCCTTCTGTAGATTGTATGGGCTCGGTCCTCTGTAGAGGTCATACACTTGAGCGGATCTCTCACCTTTCAATGCATTTGTGCGAGAAGACTCGAAGCCTTCCTCTGAACCGCGGCCAAGGAAGCCATGCTTTCGTACAAACTGAGGGATATGAGCCACCAACACATGCAGCTTATTGAACATAAGATCATCATCTCCTTCTCGAATTCCACCAGTAAATGAAAGCCAAATCGTGGCATATTCTCTTGCAGCAGTCTCAAATTCATCACAGTCGAGTCTGGACCATTTGCGTTGGCTCTTCATCATTGTGGACATCTGGCAAAGCAACGTGGTGAGCTTCAGATAGGTTTGAAGCAATTTGTCAACGCCCTGCTGCAGCTGCGGATTGTCACTGTAAACTCTCCTCATTCGCTCCACAATCTTCTCTCGTCTCTCAAGCACTCTTATGCCATCACCGTTTGAGAGTTCAAATCCGCTATTCTCCACACGGAAAGAAACTCGTCCGTCAACCTCGATGGCTTTCCAGAAGCTGTATGTTGCACTGCCGATGATCCGCTTTTTTTCTTCTTCAAAAGACCGGCAAGGAAATCATTTCCTTTCTCAACAAAGAGCTTCGCGGCGTCTCGAGCTTTGGTTTGTGCAGACAACTTGGCACCAAGCGTTTCGCGTTCACGTTGCATTTGGTCGACCATTCTGGTGGCATTCATGGACGTTGCCGTCTTCATATCTCGGACGAGCTTTGCATCTTCTTTTCGCAGGGAACCCATTTTGCTAAAATAACACACACCTACGTTTTTTTAAGAAATAATAGAGGTTAAATTTTAAATTTTATTACCTCTACTAATCTAATCTCGCATGATACGGTAGCTAGCTAGGCATGATTCATCTCAGATCCTAAATTGGAAAGATAGATCTGAGATCTGAAACATAATAAAAATGCTCAATCGGCTTCCATTATTTTTTAACTTGAACATTCCAGTTCGCTGGTTCAGAATGACTGGAAAGCTTCTTTCAATTTTTGATCTATCTGTCCTGGTGAAATGCGTGCTCATTTTCGCTTTGAGGACTTAAGTAAGGCTCTTTTAATGAGTACTATTAATACCACCATGACTCAGAAGTCTGGAGAATGGAGTGCGAAGTAATAAATATAGTGTGAGAAGGCGAACCCACAACCTAAAGACAATCTTCTCACGCGGCAAGGAAGACGAGACATTATTTCTTTCCCATCAAAAAGAGCTAAGAGAGAGGTTTCTCCTGATCTTTTACTTAAAAAGCTCAATTAATTATTATACTTACTAGGAACACGAAACAGCATGGTGAGTGGTGACAAGGTTGACTCGAATGGAATGGAATGGAATCCTTCTTTATGAGATGGGATGACGTAAGTGCAACTTGAGACATTTTCGGTGGATTGTGTGTTCAGGCTCCCTGGAACTTGTGATTGAAGCTGAGGTGAGAACAATGACTGATCGTACGGTACGCGTATGAAGATGACTTGAAAGAGCTGTATGTACATGAGTGTTATTTATTTTGTAATTGCCTCTCTACCTTCCAATGACTTCTGGTTCTTTTGTTTTGTTTTGTTGCGACATTTACATCGTATTTTGCTTTGATCCACCAGAAACCTTCTTCCAAAGTGAAACAGTGGAAAACACGATCGACTTCACCTTGCTTGGCGCCTGGTAGTACCAGCCAGCGTGCTTCATCAAGGTGGGTCATTCGGTCACACCAGTACGAACAATGACACAATGACAAAGGAAAGACTTAGGGTAGTCAGGAAGTGCAGAAGCACATCAGAACTGTCCGAATAGAAGTTCGTCTTTGGAACTGCGCCAACAGCTGAACTCAAGATTTAGGATGCGAAGATCGATGATGACATACATGATGACTGGACTGGACTCAGTCACCAGTCCACAAGGGATACCGGATCACATCGGTTCGAAGGGTATGTGACATCATCCATAGCTTGCCGGCGCACACAGGCTCTTATCGCAATATTATTGCTATCTACCAACTCGCATCTTTCCCAAGCAAAATGGGGAAAATGGTGGCTGCTACGGCCGATTCCGAGATGGTTTCCTCTCCTTTTCCACTAGACAATTGCACTAAAAGCACTACAGAGACCCACTGTCGACTGGCAGCACAGGGGATGGATTATTTGGTGAACTCGGAGAGCTTCAACGGCCAGAATTTGCTCAAAAAATGGTGCAGCCTCGGAACTTTGGTTTCATTCACAAGTATATCTGGACAACAATGCTGTCAAATGCATCCCTTATTGTTTTCATAGTATTCTGGTCATTTGGCAATATTTTTAATGAGATGGTGTGGTGAAATAATAAGACTTTATTTTAGATATGCTCGGTTCGTAATAGACACCCGCCACCCAAGCTCTGGTCGTCTTGAAACACAGCCGACCAAGACGAGGGGACTTTGCTGAAGCAAGCAAACTCAAAATATTCCTTCCAAGCCTCTTTGATAACGTATCCGCTCAAAGACTCAATGAAGCCTTCTGGCAGAGAGAGTGTGTTGACATTCCTACCACCAGGAGTGCTGTCGGCCGTCTTCCACCTCATTGGATCCTTCTGATACGAGCCTCTCTTCGCTCTCGAGAAATGGTTGTTGATGCCCTCAAACGTTGCCTCGATCTCCGGTCTTGACTGAAGCAAAATCCTTCTGTAGATTGTATGGGCTCGGTCCTCTGTAGAGGTCATACACTTGAGCGGATCTCTCACCTTTCAATGCATTTGTGCGAGAAGACTCGAAGCCTTCCTCTGAACCGCGGCCAAGGAAGCCATGCTTTCGTACAAACTGAGGGATATGAGCCACCAACACATGCAGCTTATTGAACATAAGATCATCATCTCCTTCTCGAATTCCACCAGTAAATGAAAGCCAAATCGTGGCATATTCTCTTGCAGCAGTCTCAAATTCATCACAGTCGAGTCTGGACCATTTGCGTTGGCTCTTCATCATTGTGGACATCTGGCAAAGCAACGTGGTGAGCTTCAGATAGGTTTGAAGCAATTTGTCAACGCCCTGCTGCAGCTGCGGATTGTCACTGTAAACTCTCCTCATTCGCTCCACAATCTTCTCTCGTCTCTCAAGCACTCTTATGCCATCACCGTTTGAGAGTTCAAATCCGCTATTCTCCACACGGAAAGAAACTCGTCCGTCAACCTCGATGGCTTTCCAGAAGCTGTATGTTGCACTGCCGATGATCCGCTTTTTTTCTTCTTCGAAAGACCGGCAAGGAAATCATTTCCTTTCTCAACAAAGAGCTTCGCGGCGTCTCGAGCTTTGGTTTGTGCAGACAACTTGGCACCAAGCGTTTCGCGTTCACGTTGCATTTGGTCGACCATTCTGGTGGCATTCATGGACGTTGCCGTCTTCATATCTCGGACGAGCTTTGCATCTTCTTTTCGCAGCCTCTCTATTGCTTCTTTGGCCGTCATGTCCATGAACTGCTTGGCTTCAGCCACTTTTGTTTTCATTTGCTGCAGCCAATTGGTCGTCCTGTCAAGTTCGCCAAGGAATTCGAGCATTTTGGTGTGGCAGTGAGTAAGGAGACCACTCGAGACATGCATACCTGAACAAGTGTTCAGGCCTGGAGGTGTGTAGAGTAGTGGCTTGTGCACGACACTGTGATACTTCAGCTTCAGAGTCTTTGCCTGTCCATACAAGTTGCCTCTCACCCAGTCGGCATTGCCTTTGGCCTCCTCAATGAAGTCTTCGTACAGCTCTGGATTGGCCAAATCACCCTCTCTATTGTCTGGTTGCTGATTGCTTGGTTTGGTGAGATAGGACGCAAAATCTTTCTTGGGAGCAACACAGATTGTGCATGGGCACATGACGCTGGCAGTGCCTTGGCCCATGAGAGTTGAGTTGATGTCATCCAATGAGAAGCAACGGCATTGGAAGCACCGGAAACTGATTGTGTTGCTCTCTGCAGCTTTAATATCCTCTGTAAATTGCTCTGTGCAGAGGACTCGACCGAAGCAGTTTCTAAGGACAAAGCCTTCGTAACCAACAACCTCAAGATCATCTTCGTCGATATCTTGATTATCGTTGCTCGAGATGATCAATTGAAGCATCAACTGAGTGTGATCTTGGGTTTGCAGCAACGTTTCTTCTTCAGCATTCAGGAGCGGCATTGTCGGTGGCAACTCTCTCTCTTCTCTCGTCGTGTTAATAGATGCAGTGCCGTCATCGTAACCAATCAACAAAACCGGACGGCGACAGCTGCCAGGGAAAACAAATCGAAGCATAAAGCACTGGGCATCAACAACAGCACCGGCAGCGTTGTGGGTTGTTACAGCAATCATGTGATACTCCTTGTTGAGTAATGTTTGGAGAAAATCGCGAGTTGGTTTGTGAGGATTGAAAATGGTCTCCTTGAGGTTGAAATATGACTCCTTTCCAAACTCGTAGAATGCAAGAGGAAGACAATGCTGTGAGCTGTTTCCTCCGGATCTATTTGCCAAGCGAACCAGATTGGCCGTAATGTCTCCTCCTCGATCAGATCCTTGAATCACAATAATCTCGTCTTTGTGGTTGGAAAGCATCAACGAATCTTCCCATTTGCCAGAGACCAGAGCGCTTTGAGTAAGTTGTTGAATGGCAATTGCCGGCTGCTTTATCCAAACATGGAGGCAACGCTCATTTCTGGTGCTGCCTCCGATTTCAAGTGACACCAACTCAAAGCCCAGCTTCAGATTGAATGTAGTATTTTGCAATACTCTTCCTCAACGCGAATGGAAACAAGGACGGCTCAATTGCCGGCAGTGCCCATTTCATGAAACGCTGCAACCTTTCTAGTCCACGGGCCGTCACTGGTAAGTACAGCATCAATGCCGCACATTGAGGAGTGTTGAGTCCACAATCACTCTCTCTCAACAGTCGAAGACCTCGTCTCTTTCTAAGACTTTGCAACAACGACAGTGTCTCGTCGGGCGAAAGCCCCAGCTGGGTAATCAAAGCATCGACAAGGCAGACCTTTCTTCGGAGCTTTCTGCCTTGCTTATCGCCAGGACCCTGCCTCGTCTCCTTGATTCTTAGGATTTTGATTGGGCTCCCTCTCCTTTGTCGCAGTGACGAGATAATCTCAGCTGATGCTCCCAAGGAAACGCTGATAACTTTGCTCAAATTGTTGGCATCTTCGTCTTGCTCATCGTCATCTTCATTGTCGTGAAAATTGAGAGCATCTCGCTTCTTCTTGAAGAGAACACCAACAGCCCGAGAAAGTACTTCCTCGGACGCGATACTGATTGTTTCAGCCTCGATTTCAGCCAGCAGACGGTCGTGCGTGTTGGTCACTTGAAGCGCACCGTCATCAGAAAGAGCATTGTCTACAGTCTGGGTTGCTGCATCAACTGTGTCCACTCTGTTGAAGTCGAGGCGTGTGTCATATTGTCGAGCAGTCAATGCTGGGGACTCAAACTCGTCTTCTTCGACCACAATCGGAGACCTTGCAATCGGAGACAGCAAACTTTCTGGAGATGCAAAACCTTCCTCCTCAACCAATGGAGTGTCCTTGACATCTCTACGTTTTGGATCACGTCCCACAAATGCACTGGCAGGCGAAAATTCAACATCGTCAAAGGCAATGGGTGTGGATTGTCCGGTGGGAAATTCTGGCCGAACCGGGCGCTTTTTGCTAGGTTCGACGGTGTCTTCCTCTGGGCCAATAACCCAAGAGACAAAATCATCTTCCAATGCTGATAAACATCCCGTGCGAATGGTGGGTTTTGACATGCCCCAAGCAATAGAAAGAAGGCCGGCAGGAGAATAGCCGCCTTCTCCCTTTCCAGCCCCAGAAAGGCTCATGAAAATGAACAGAAGCATCCTCTTATCATTTTCAGCGAACTTTTGTGGAGTTTTCTTCATCAACAGTGCTCGAAGCTATCCAGGGGGTTGATTGCCATTGCCTGAAACAATAAAATCCAACATGGGAGTTCCAAATTTCCTTGGACGGCACCCAATTGTGTCTTCCAAGCTTGACACGAGATCTTTCTGAGAAAAACTTTCAGATACATCGTCAGTCTTGCTGTGGCTATTTTTGGTGTCTGTGGTGTGGTCTGTGGTGTCGGTTGGTGAGACTGGACGCTCGAAAAGGTTGCGCAAACCATCGTCGGGCAGACTCTTCGACCACCTCGGCCTCGGACGAAGGCGAGCTTCCATCGTGCAAGAGCTGTGTCTGACATGCTGCCAACAACACAGAAGCTGAAGCAAGACATGGCTTGGTAGTCGGAGAAAGGAGAGCTTTGAACCGGACAAAAAGAACGATCCTCAAGTTTTTGTTGGATCCATTCGATCTTTTGGGATCAACTCCCAGCGCTGGGCTGCAGCTTAGCGATCGATGCCTTGCGGGTCTCTAGCCATCACTGCACGGCTGGCTGTGGCTCTTGCTGGTATTGGTTTGTTTCGAGATAGAAGACATGATGTGGGATGTTTTGTCCGGCCGACAAGGCACCCGTGCTTATTGGAGTCAATAAATGAGACCACGGATCGCAATTCAGTCTTTTGTGGCGAAATCAAAAAAAAGAGGTTTAAGCTGATGTTGAACCATACCCCATTGGGCTCAAATGGGAGATTATCTCACACAGAGCATGTTAAAATATGCTCAATTTCTTCGATTACAGGTAGTTACCTTGAGTTGAGGCCCAATTTTGGCCAAATCAATGGATCGCATAAAATGACGGACGATTGCCACTCTAGACATGCCACAGCACCAGACAACTATTGAACAAGACAAGATGACAGCAAGATATCTAAGCTAACATAGGTGGATTACAAGCTAAAAAGTAGTAGA
The DNA here is from genome assembly GCA_903772945.1 of Seminavis robusta. NCBI lineage: Eukaryota > Bacillariophyta > Bacillariophyceae > Naviculales > Naviculaceae > Seminavis > Seminavis robusta. Next base: position 49,972 of record CAICTM010000702.1, read on the forward strand.
ATGCTGATAGAGGATTCATAAGGTGATTGTTGGGTATGGTCAATTAGGATGAGAAACCGGTTGCATACCGGTTGCATCTACAAGCTGCAGTCATTGCCGTCATCGACATCTACAAGCTGCAATCATTGCCATCGTCGTGCTCCTTGCTGCTAATGGGAGGACTCCCGAACAGATGCTTGTTAGCGGCCGCTATCTGCCTCGCTTCTTCTTCCTTGAATTGTTGCTCAGCAATGTTGGTGTCGATAAGGGCAGCAACTTGCTCCACAGCAAACTGCAACAACTTGCCTTTGTCTTGATATTCGGTCCTAAGAACGATGAGATCGATCTGTCTAATCGCATTGGGCGTCTTCTCCTCTTCAGTTTGTTGGAACAAGATATGGATGATGCATGCGACCGGTGGATTTCTTTCCTTTGATTTTCTGAAACTTCATGTACCACGGAAAGTGGGAAGTGAGACGGAGTTCCATCATCTCAATTGGGCCCTCCACTTCACCACTGACGATGGTACCATCTTCGTCTCTCTTGACAGCCACTCCTTGGATCATGAATCGACTGGCAGCAGTGCCAGGGAAGCGATCGAAGGATACTGCCCCACGGTAGTCATGGACTGTACCACCGTATGTTTCAAACCCAATGGCAACGTGCCTTGTGTCTCCCATGTTGTCCATGTCGTCAATGGGATGAATGGCAACAATGGTCTTGTAACTGGGTGGCTGATCAAACGAGGCGGCCCTTGGACGCATCAGGGTGCCCTGACTGAAGCTCATCGTGCAAAGAGAAATGCGAAAAGAAGAAATGACACCTGAGTTGAAGCACAGAATGATACCACTTGCTGTGGGTTGTCAATGACAGAATGGAAGCTTCTAGGAAAAGGGAAGGGCGGGTTGATCCGTAATAGACGCCTTTCCCGCACTTTCCCCACTCAACAGATTTCGAGAACATTCCCCTGCTTCAAACACAAGGCTGTCAACGGAGAAAGAAAGAAGATTTTTGGGTAGATTTGAGTGCAGCCAAAAGAATAAGCAATCGCCATAGCACACGTATTCGCTATTGCACACGAAAACTGAGCGACTTGCTTACTCATAAAATAGGAAGCACAATGACATCCCTTTGCAACGAGGAAGCGAAGATTGCTTTCTTCTCGAAGAAATCCTCCGGCAATGCGAAAGCAGTAAGTAATGAGACAATTGGAAACATTGTCAGCGGCATCAAAAAGGGAATTGAGAGGTGCCATGACAAGCAAACCGATGTTGACATGTTTGTCTGTCTCCAGGGTGACAGATTCGTTCCCAACTCTATACCAATTTGCCTCGAAGATATCAACGCCACAATGGAATCTGCTGCAAACGGAGACCTCAAATTCGAGACTCTTCAAGGCCATTATATCCTACATGTCATCTTCACTGGAGGTGGAAGCGCATTCTGCATCAAGCAAGGCGATCGTCCTCCACAGCGACCACCCCAGCGCAACGCCCAGCCGCCAGCTGCGAAGCGTCCTCCCGAGTCTCAAGCCCAGCCGCCTGCTGCGAAGCGTCCTCCCCGTTCTACTTTGAACAAGGACCAACAAGAGAAGGCTGACAGGATCAGACGTAAGATGAAAAACAACCTGCCTCCTCCCAATCGACAAGACAATCAACGTCGATGCACCTGCAATACACGGCTCTTAGCCTTATTCGCGACTCGATCCTAGATAGGGTTTGAGTTCGACTCATGACTGAGTCTTTCGTAACATAGTCATTGAGACAGGGTTCTCATGACGCTAGTCATACTAGGTCATGGTGAACATCGCGCTAGATATTTAGCTGGCGTGGAGAGATCCACGCTACTAGATAAATGCTTAGACGAATCTTCCACGTTCGTTTTTGGATGTGGAGTGAGTAGGATTGCTACCGCACCTACTCTATCACACACTCCAGTCTCCCGCGGGAGTTCAGATCTACGATCCTTTGATTGTGATCTCTCTCGTTGATTAGTTTTCATAGCTTTCTAATCCTCTCATAAA
>CAICTM010000703.1:0-51964 GCA_903772945.1 Seminavis robusta
AGGAAGAGAGATTGTAGGGTAGAGGCTGAAGCCCTGTTGAGTTGTGCTTTAGCTTTGACCTTTGGAGTTACTCCAATTTCTGGCACATGATGCAATCTCATGGTGAATGGTTATTCACCTTTGACCAACACCCAGGAATCATTTCATCCTGGCATTCTTCAAAGCCCACTGCTCTCAAGGCCAAAATTTCCAAAGACCCTGATCTCCCCTCTCTGAAGGAATCTCTGATGGGACCACATGCAGACCATTTCTGGGCAGCAATGGACAAAGAAATTGCCAGCCTTGAAGGCAAAGGGACTTGGCACATCGTACAGCGTTCTTCTATGCCCTCACACCTAAAGGCGGTTCTGGAACATGGGTGCAACGAATAAGAGGTTACCAGACGGACAATTAATAAGTTCAAATCTAGATGGTGCTGCAGAGGAGACCTTCAGTCCTATGAAGGCGTCGCGTACTCTCCACTTGTTGGTTGGCCCACCGTTAGAGCCGGTCTCTTCTTGCAGCTGCACATGGATGGGAATCGAGACAAGTTGATTTACTCTTGCTTTCTGTCAAAGCCCTCAGCCTGTCGACCAGCCACTGTACATGAATTGCCTCAGTACTATCGACCCAAAGGCTATGAAGGACAGGACTGTGTTTTGAAACTTGACAAGTCCATCTATGGGCAGACCGATTCACCTAAATTATTTTATGAGCATCTATGTCGCGGGATGATCCAATGATCAAACTTGGTTTCGAACCTGGCAGCAGACCCATGTTTTTTTTATTCATAAGAGCATCAATTCATGGTATTAAATTATTGTGATGACCAAATCTGGCTCAGTCCAGACAATGATCTGATTGAGTCCTATGTTGGGCACTCCAGAACTTGGATATGACCTCCCATGGAAGAAAAAGGTGACATCTTTGGATTCCTAGGCATTAATTTTGAAAGACAGGGAGACAATGTTGAGCTTACTCAAAAAGGGCTCATCAATAAAGTCATCGAATATACTGGTATGTCTGACGCTAGCAAGAAGCTTTCTCCTGCGCCACCGATCCTCTCGGAGCTGCAAACTGGGGGCCCCATTTGAAGAAAAGTGGAGCTATCCAGCTGCAGTTGGGATGCTTTTTTATATTGCGTCGAAACACTCGCCCAGACATCACATTTAGTGTGCACCAGGTGCACGATTCAGTCACAATCCCAGCATTCCCATGCTCAAGCAATCAAACTTATCATCCGGTATCTGATTGGAACAAGTGACAAAAGGCATTTGTTTTAGCCCTAAACTTGATCAGGACTTGACTGTTGGGTCGATGCTGACTTGCGCCGGATTGTATGGATATGAGGATGACAGGATCCTGTGTCCGTCAAGTCTCGCACTGGATTTGTCCTGACTCTTTTTGGGTGCCCTATTATCTGGTCAGAAAGCTACAGACTGATATTACTTTGAGCTCCACTGCTGCTGAGTATGTTGCCTTCAGCATGTCAATAAGGGAGCTGCTTCCTAGGCGAGCTTTGCTCAAAGAATTGGTACAAACTGATATGCCGGTAATTACTGACAGTCTCGTGCGCGCTCTACAGTGTTCGAAGACAACCAAGGTTCCTGTCTCTTGTAATGTTCCCAAAATGTCTGCCGCAACAGTATTTGGCATTGAAGTACCACTTCTTCAGGTCCAATATCGGGAGTCGAAGGCATCGTGGCTAAGTATTATTCCGACTCTGGAACAACGGCCGACATTTTCACTAAGGGTCTTCCGGCTCCACAGTTTGCTGTCATTCGGAAGCTCCTCATGGGATGGTAATTTACCTCAGCACTTTGCTGGGGACTCTCTCCTATCGTTTCTTGCTCCAGCTTCATTTCAGCTGTAAGGGAGTGCGACGGGATACAGCTTACAATTCAGCTTTACAGCTTTACAATTAGCAGGCTTATTCTAGAAAATAATCAATAACTACTCACTTATTTGGAAATACAAACTTTACATCTCTTAGATCCTTAGATTAATCAATGCACAATGGTATTGTCACATGGACTGCCCATGGCCGGGCATTTAGAAGCAGCCCCCTTGGCACACAACGTTGGGTAACCAAACACGCCTCAGGACACTGCGGGGTCGGACGTATGCAACTTCGAAGAAAGTGGCAAGACCACAGCAACTGTCCGCGATGCGGCCTCGCAGACGAAGACACTCTCCACGTGTTACTCTGTGACTCCACCACTGCTACAGTGGAATGGAAGAAGCAAATGACGGAGCTGAACAAGTGGATGAAGAAGCGGCACACCCACCCCAGACTCCGAACACAGATTCTCCTCCACCTCAACCGGTGGCACCAAGGAGACACCACTGCCCCCAACACCACCCGATTGCCAACCTCCCTCCGCCAAGCCATCGCCGACCAAACAAACCTTGGCTGGTGGATTTTGTTACTTGGCAGGGTCTCCCAATCCTTCCAACACATCCAAACACACCACCTGCAACGACTCAAGAAGAATGGAGATGGACTGGCTTGGACCAGCGCCTTCATCAAACAGATCTGGAGCCTACACTTCAACCTTTGGACCAACCGAAATGAATCCGTCCATGGCACTACCCTAACTCCCACCCAACTATTCCAACTGGACACTCTACGCGAACGGGTTCGACAACAGTACACCCAAGGCACCATAGGCCTACTCCCCGTCGACCACTGGAGAGTCCACCCGGACACCAAAACCCACACCCTCACATTCACTATCGACAAGACAAAACGATGGCTTGAATCTACCACCCTGGCCCGAACCGAGTTCCAGAAGCAACTTGCTCCAGCGAATCGACAGCTCCAAAGGCAACAGCAACTGATGATCACACATTTTAGTCTTAATCCGGATTAGGCCACTGCGCCCCCGGTCACTCCACAAGGAGGCACTCACTGTGATAGTGGAGAAACAAGGACCTGTATGCACCAGAAGCAAGCCAGTCAGTCCGTGATCTTCTCTAGTACTACCTGTCCACCACCTCAGCAATTCCAGTCAAGCTTGTTCAGGGAGCAGGACCCTGCTCTGTTCAGATGTGACAGCTACATCAACCATCATGGAGGCCCTGGCCCATCTGACAAGGTATGATATTTTGCTTTCCTCTTTCGTCTAATGACCAAAAATTACATTGCCTTTTTTTGACATGTGGGTGACCTTGGAAGAGATCAATATTGGCATCAAAGCTATCCAAGATTCAGTGCTGACCCTTTCCAGTCGCTTGTCCACTGCAGAAAAGCAGATTGAATTCTTGCACAGTGACCAGAAGGGGACCAGAGGACGAGTGAATACACTGGAAACAGACAAAGGGACAGACAGTTAGGCGCAAACACAGCAGCTCTTACAAGAAGCTACCGCCAAAGCTTTAAAGAAACTTCAAAAGGTGTCCAAGGCCACTGTGAGTTAAGGGAACATATTCTTGACTAATGCAGTGGCCTGGATTCACTAACTTCACCTTGTCGTCTTTTTTAGAGTGCAAAAGATGGGTCTTCTGCTACTTCAGACAAAAGTGTGAGTGCTCATGTATGTTCTCGACCTTGACCGACCGTCTCTGCTAGCTTGGATTCCGGCAGACGAGAGTCAACAGACTCAGGCTCCTTGCTACCCTGGAATTTGGCAGACTCGATGGTAGATTCAATTTGGGCAGACAACTACCTTCCTTAGTAGGAGCTACCAACACACAAAGTCGCGAATGCTCTTTGCTGGCCTAGATTTTGGCAGACCACATCCTTCCTCGGTAGGAGCTACCGACACCAGGTCAATGGATGCCTTCGTGGATCCATGCTGGCCTCCATTTTGGCAAACTTGCGAAACTTTCGAGTGGGAGCAGGAGTCAACGGATCCGTGCTAGCCTCCTGTTTGGCAGACTTGCGAAAATTTCGAGTGGGATTCAATATTCCAGTCAACTGATCCATGCTAGCCTCCTTTTTGGCACTTGCGAAGTCTTCGTCCGTAGGAGCTACCAGAACACCAAGTCAACGGATACAAGGCTCTCTGCTAGCTTGGATTTTGGCAGACCACAACCCTCTCTCGGTAGGAGCTACCAACGCACGGCCGAAGGCTCTCTACTAGCTTGGATTCTGGCAGAATGTGATAAGGCATTCGTGTGCGTGAAAGAGTGCTTCGCATCCTGCATCACAGAGTTTGCCTATAGATAAAAGGGATGTGGGGCCAAGTGCTTGAAAGAGATGAGCTCTTGTGGCTGTGGACGGTAGGTTCGTTAAGTCGAGCTGACAGGTGTGTGGAGAGGATTGTCGAGTTATCTGGAAGTGTGACTCGAATTGGGGTTTTTGTTGGTTGGACGTTGACAATATGTTCATTATAAATGGCAATGAAATCCGTGGACAAAAAGTGTCCTGTGCTGCCTGTGTCCGCGACTAGAGGTGTCGGCGCTGGCTGTGGTTGATGTGAGTCGGTGTCTATTGGTGTTGTCGGGGGACCGTTCATGGGTATTTCGTTTGTTAATGCCTCATCGTCTATAGTTTGTTTTTTAAACGCTACTTTAGCTTTTCGTGTGGCTTTTGTTGATACTGGTTTGAATGGTTCCTGTCTTTCTCATAAGGTGGCTGCTGGTTTTCATTGCCTTCTCGTGTCTGGCACTGAGGGTGGCTGTACACTGCCTTTTCTCCTGGGCGACGACGGATGACACAGCATCCTCCGAGCATGTTGCTTTGGTTAGCATTATTGCAATGGCCGGGGAGTTTTTTCCGAGCACGTGGAATTGGTGTGTTGGCTGTTGGGGCCCAATCCATGGGACCAGCAGTAGTACATGGGAGCGCCTGTGCCGGTGTCGGTGGCTTTTGCTGCCGTGTCGTGCGTTTTGTTGTTGTTGTTGGGAGTTTCGGCTGCTTTGTTAGCAAATCCCATTTCCTTGGTAGAGAGGATGTGACGGCATTCTTTGTCGGCCACAGTAAAGTGTTCCTCAAAGTTGGCCATGGTTTCTTGTTCCATGAGTGTCTGCTTCCTCCAATCACGTAGTGCGTGGTCGAATACTCCACTGTTGACAAGTGTCTTGACTGCGGCAGTACGGCTAGCTTGTCGGTGATTGGGTCGTGATCGGCTGCAAATTTCTGTGCATCCTTGACTTGGTTGTAGAGATCCTCAATTGGTTGGGTTGGGTTCCATGCAGCTTTCATGCGGTCCGTGTTGTCTTCCAAGTCGTCTGGAGTGATTACTCCGTACATGTTGTCCAGGTGAGTAAGAAGGGCCAGGACGGAGACTTGGGCATAGCCGTACATTTCATGCTTCAAAGTCTTGGTGAAGGTGTCTGGGACTGCTTCTAGGAGTTGCTTTTGAAGTGCTGTTTGGGTGGCTCGGTATGTGAGGAATCTAGTCTCACTGGATGCAAACAAGCGGATGGTTTCGGCAATTTGGGCTGCAGTGGCATTGGGTCCATGGACTGGGAAGGCTCCCGGGTGGGCTGGCATGACCCAAGGGATGGTGTGAGGCAATGTATTGAAGATGGCTTCAGGGACTACCAATGCGAGGTGTCTATAATGGCCTCCCCCAAGGGTTGAGGTGATGGCCATGGCATTGGCATTGATTTTCTGATGGATAATTTTAAGGGTGTTGTACGTGGGCTTCTCCTCGGGGGCGATGGCCGTGAGTGGAGTGTAGTGGCGGTGAAGTGGTCACTGGGGATGAAGGATGACATCTTGGTTTGACGGCAGCTTGGAGTGGTTGGCTATTGCTGTTGCTCTTGCTTGTTGAGAGAGTTCGTCTGTTTGTTATAGGATTGTTAATAACTGTTGATCCAGGCAGGGGCCTAGTGAAGAAGTTGTTAATAAAGATTTGTTAGTAACAATTATGAGCAAGTTCTAGCTAGTTGTCCCCAGTACTGGAGCACACAGGCCCAGCTGGGGAGGGCTAACTCTCAACAGCTCTTAACGGTCAGTAGGTCCTGCTTGCGTTAATTAAGCCAGCAGGTTGTGCATGCATGTATGAATGCTGACATCATGAGAGTGATTGGGATCTGGCACAAGACCTAAAGACTTAAGGGTCCTTGTGGCAGATCAACAGAACTGACTGCGTTCGTGTGTAGAGGGATGTTATATATGTGGTTGAAGTTTGATGGTGATTAAGGTATCCATTCATGCTTTGCTTTTTCAAACCATTATGGAGCTTAGAAAATAACTATCAGTCGTGTCTTGTGGCATGCAGGCGGCGGCCTAAGTAACCATGAAACAAACAATGAACCTTTTCTCTCTATAGAGCTGCGCATGTACGATACTCTGTAGATTCAAAAACCTCTCCTCGGCTCTGTTGCGTGCCTCTACATGCAGAAAACTCTGTACGGAGACACTACAGAGTTCACGGAATTTCTCTCTAGCATTTTGTGTTTCTAAAACGTGTTCCAACAGATTCCGCCCGGATTGTAGTTGGCAGGTAGCAGTGGAATGGAAAAGGGCCCGAAATCACGCTTTACATGGAATTCCAATATATATCGGTGTTTTGTTTTTATATTTGTGTTTCGACTTTATATTATATTTGTGATTTGACCTCCCCTATCTGGTTTACTTTGAATGCATAGAACTAAACCTAGATAGAGATAAAACACAAAGACTTGTACTCCGTAAAGTTAACGCTTCAGAGTTGAGTCTGTGCAACCATAGTCGTTGGGTATGTGCATATAGGCGTCAGTATCCATTGGCCCCCGAAAAGCTCTAGCTAGCTAAGCTTCTACCTGCAGAAATTGGATCGAATTGAATCAAATATGGGTTCTGTGAGTTGATTCCATCCATCCCATATCAGTCTCAACAGCCACATTGGCTTGCTTGAGAGGAGCCCCACTTTGACAAAGCTTTTCCATCTCGAGCATACTAGTAGAAAATTGTTTCTTTTGATTGATTGACTTTAAATTGAGTCAGTCATAATGCCAATACAACGTTTGGCAAAGATGGCTTCATTGAAAGTCTATGCAGGAACACAATGTCATCTACCTAGGGTGAGACTGGTTGGGTGAGCACTGAATGAGAGCGAAGGATACATTTTGTTAAGTGTCTCATGGGTACCACTCTAACTGTGTAGTAAGCTCTGAAACATTTTTCTTCAAAAAGAAAGAAGGTTTAAAGGGGGGTTTAATATTGATTTGCACAATTAAGCTATCAGTGTGGTGCCATAGGTTAAACTCATTCATCATGGCACAGTTAACATTGCCTGCTAATCAACGTCGTCAAACAAAAATCCAACGAGGCAACATTTCAAATGGGACCCTCCTTATGCTTTGTTCGGCAGTAGGATGCCTTTGTCTACTACAAAATGTGCTTCTTGCCTTGACTCAAGGAGGACATGTGAATGAAGAGTACAGCAGCAGCACGAGGAGGGGCAGTCACAGCAATGCCAATGACCTTTTGCCCAAAGTCACTTCCAGCTTGCCATCATTTGACTTTATCCTGGCAAATATGGGCAAAAATCCGGCATTGCAACAGCAAGACCAAAAGAGCTTGACTTGTGAATTCCGTGCATATGCCCCTACTCAGTATTACAACATGAATACTACCAACCCTCCTTCCTTTTTGAAAGATACAAACTATGTCTTTGGAAAATGGCCTGTCATGTTGTTGCACTCTGCTGAATATGAACATGCCAAAATGTGTATTGATAAAACGGAATGGTCATCAAAGGATCAACCTACATATATTCAGTACTCGGATGGAACCAATCCAAGTGTCTTGTCCATTGCAAGGCTCAAACAGGAGGCACCTCTGGTGGCCGCAAATATCTTGTACCATCATCCAAGCACATCTTTCCTGGCCGCAGTCGCTAACAAGAGGTTTCCGCAGTGTGTCTATAACGGGACTCCTCAGTTAGAAGGCTTTGACAACCTACGAACACTCCTCCTTTTGCTCGATGATCAAATGCAAACATTGGCTCAGGCCACCATCCGTGTTCTCGTTGACCATACATGGGGGCTAAAAGAGTGGGTATTGCATGAGGTCAGTACGGAATCTGATCCGCCACTTGAACAGATCATTACCATTCTTGATGACCCCAGACTCTTTGTCTATCAAGGACAGGTGCACACCAGCTTCATCAGTCATGATTGGGGATGGACTGATCAGTACTTCAGCCCTGTCCATATTGATTTCGATCACCCTCGTCATTTTCATCAAAATGACGACAGCCCACACAGCAAGTTTTGGGCTACTCTCCGGGCTTCAGAGACTGTCACATTGGGAAAAGGACGCAACCAGGCCATCTTGTATGACCCAGATGTTCCTTATGCTCCAAAAAAAGCCAACCAATTTCCAAATTTGTTTGCTGTGTCCTGGGTGGACCCAGTTACAGTGCTCCCTGTTGTTGACACCCATCCAACTGATTATGAAAAACAACAACGAAGACGGCTCAGGGAAAACAACAAGAAGGAAAAGGGTTTAACAGCAACATACAGCACAGTGGGAACCACACAAGCACATGGCACTAATGGCATGATGATCCGCTTGCCTTCGATCCAGGAGGGGCAACCCTCAGAGTATTTGGGTGTGGCACATTTTCATCGTCCCAAAAACTACAATGTCAGCATCTATGCTCAGTTTGGTCATCACTATACACATTGCTTCTACACCATACAGCGAAAATCTATGACCAGTACTGACTTTCAATTGACAGCCTTGTCTGCTGAGTTTGTCTTGCCATCAGTTGACAGTAGCGGCAAGGCCCCAAATGAAGATGGATGGACAATGGATGCTCATATCATTCAATTTGTTTCGTCACTTGAATTTCTTGCTGATACCAATGAATTGGTCATTGCCTATGGAATCAATGACTGTGAAGCTTCTATTGCTGCCATTACCTTGCAACATGTCCGAGACATGTTGATTCCAGTGGAAGCTGGCCAGGAAATTGGAGACTTTTTGCACCCATTGGAGTCTTTCCCAAATAGTCAAAAATTCAAGCATCTATCCAGTCTAACGCCTTCAAAGGAGAGAGTGCTTGGTGGGGTGGACTAGTGGCTTCCAATCCTGTTTGGAATGATATTGTCACCACTAATACCAAGGTGGTTACATTTGAAGGCACCAAGGAGATAACAAAATTGGCTCGAAAGATCTTTGACGTAGAAGCATGTCAAGCAATGGTGGGATCCACAAATGTGGCACAAGCGGTACAAGAAGCAACTTTTTCGGATCCGTCACGAAATGTCTTTGTCAACATTACGTTCGATTGTAAACATCTGTTTAAAAACAGTGAATTTGGGACAGGCAATTTTGTCTTTTTGTTCTACGCCCTCGGCTTAGCCGCGAGGACTATGGGTAATGTCTTGATTCAATGCAATGATGCACTTGATCAGGCCAAGCAATTCTTTCTTCCCGTGGGTATATCTGCAGACATGCATATTGTGGTTTCAGAGTTTTGCTCTTACCCACTCACTCACTAACAACCTGTCTGTTTGGGCTTCCATTACGATAGGTGACGGGAATTTATCCTCATACCATACACACATTGCCTCTGAGCTCACGCAGTCCACCCAGGCTCGAGTAAGTGTGTGGGATGTACACGAAGCTTCCTGTTGGACACAAGGCTCCAGAAATGCAACATGAATTCCGTAAAATGGCCACTGCCTTGCTTGGAATTCCTTACCCTGGTCACCCCGCCGAAGCTTGGGCAAAGAAGTACTTGTGGGCAACCAGTCATACCTACATGGGGCGAGACAGTGTCATGCAAATGCCCAACCCACAGAAGGGAGAAAATCCGCTTTATCCAAATGTGGAGTTATATGATGCCATATTGCACTTTCGTTGTGGTTACTACATGGCAACAGATAGTGAATCAGTGGGATTTATGAAGTTCCATAGCTTTTCTCGACCTTTGCATGCCAGTGTCAAGTCGATTGGCATTGCAACCAACCCATTTGGGTCAACCTCACAGTCAAGTATCCTTGATAGTGACTCTGTGGCAGTCATCCGGTGCAAGAAGGTCATCTTTGGGTTTGTGGATCACCTGAAATCAAATTCCCCAAAGCCAGAATTACAATTCACAATGATGCCAATGATTCCTTGGCTCTGACGTTGGCTCGAATGGTCATGGCAAAGCAGTTGGTTGTTGGGGTAACAATTTTTCTCTGTTCCCAGCGGTTGCCAGCTTTGGACACAGCTACGTTAAAAAGCCGGACCATGAACTGGCGGCCAATACGTGGATGATGGGAGATGAAGAAACACCTTCTGTGGAGGAAATGTTCCCAAATTTACACATGGTTGATGAACCCAACATATTGTCGTTGGTGGTCCAAAAACTATGGGAGAAGGATGATGGAGACACTGTGTTGAAATGGTTCCAACAATATGATATGGATGTCCCCGCTGTGGAATAACAAGTTGTACGCAGAGTAGCTCTAAAATACAATTCTGAAATACTCATTTGGAACCACCAGCCAAGTACCGGTAGGGTCAAAGCTAACTACAAAGAAGAAGGTAAATTATTGGGTTAGAAAAGTACCAGTATTACTAAGGGTGACTCTATCCCAAACCAAGCCTCACAATATACATTAGTCAAGATTCATCTTGCTTGCTGCTTGATTGAGCCTGTATGGAAGTGGGTTGGGTACCCTGGCCCTGATCAGCCTGGCTACTCATCCCATGTCCAAAACTTTTTTTCTTCATCCGTCTCCAAGCGCGCGACCCAGCTCCATCTTGTCCACCAAGTCTTCCTCCTTGATTGAGCCTGAGTACTCACGCGGTTGGTTCATCTGGTCTTGATCAGCCTGAACAACCATCCAACGGGATACTCAGGAAATTTTCTCTTTGCGCCCCGCCTGTTCCCTCGCTCTTTTCCTCTCGCTCTTTCTCGCTCAACGTCCGCCATGGGCTCCTCCTCATTCCTGCACCGCATCCCTTTTCTCACGGGGGGGGGGGGGTTGTAGTCTTGGTTGGTTGGTTCTAATACAGTCTGAGTTACCGCTCAGGGCCTCTGTCGTTGCGTTAATAGGTGTCCACCAGTCGCTTTTTGTTTACTAGCGTTTATATCGTTACTATCTGAATATGACTGAAGACTCCAAGTCCTTCAAGGGGGACGGAAATGAGACAGACGACTCGGCCGCGATGCTGCAGAGTCTGCTTCATGGGAGTCTTGACCTCTCGCCAGAGAAAGGCACCCGTACGCCTTCAGCGAAGAGCAAAGCGAGTGTCGGTTCTCCAACCGATACGAATATCGAGGGAACTCGTTCCAATGTTGGTGAGGGCGCAAACCCAACCGTCGCCAGTGGCATTTCTGGCGATGGCGAGGAAGCAGGTAAGACTGGTGTCCAAGCTCGAGTTGTTGTCGTTCGTCCGGATATGTTGAATCTGTACTGTTGCGGCGTCATCGGGTCCCCTGCCGGTCAGAAGTTCTGTTTCAAGGAAGATTGCACCAACTAAAAGGAAATCTGAAATCTGATGAAAAGGTAATTTGTCTTTTGTTGTTGTTTATTATTTATTGTTGTGCCAATTTCCTGAAATTGTGAGCTTGGAAATGAAGGACGTGTTGTGTGATTTCTGAAACTTGGACCTTGCAAGTCTTTGGGGTGAAACCTGGCATTGCTCCTTCTATTTGGGGAAGACGGTAGTGTTGTCACAGGATCCTCAGTCATTTGGGGATTCCATCAGTAGATATGACAGTCACTTTGGGGTGGCAGTCGCAAAGAACAATGGTGTCAAAGAACATTGGTGTCAAGGAACAAAAGTGTCAGAGAACATGTCTTTCTACGGTTTCTACAGCGATGTGAGTGACCCTTATGCCCCTGGCTACTCCGAACGTTGGTGGCACCGCGTCTACTCTGGGCCCCAAGTCCAAGGTAGCTACACCTGTGCCCGTCCTCCCACACACCACGATGGAGCTGGCAACAGCAACCTAGCCTACTGCCACCGGCATCGAGACACACAGCCACCAGTGTCACCACCAGATGAATACAAATCCGTCTTTGACATTCTTGAGAAGACACCGGCACCACCTGTGTCAACAGTGTCCCCACCAGACGCATACACATCCCCCTTCGACATCCTTGAGAAGAGGCCGGCACCCATGGCCTACGGTAGGACCAACCACCAGCTGGGTGATGGGGAGATCAGAGCTGTCTCCTGACAGCTCCAGTTGTCACCCAGATCCCATTTATACCCCAGCCATGGAAGACATGCTGATCCACTTTCAACAGCAACAGGTCACCGGTGCCCAGCAACTCGACCTCATGAGAGCTGACCACGAAACCTTCAAACGAAAGATGGAAGCTCAGTTCATCGCCCTGAAGGACCAACTGACAGCTCAACTGGACGCCTTGGTCGTGGTAGCTGCTAGGCCACCTGTCACAGCACCTACACCTGCTTTGACACCATCAGTTCATGGGGAGACCAATGCCACTCCACTGTCAGCCATGGGCAGTGATGATGGCGTCCACAAGCCGACTGGTGACAGCGCTATTGGTACCCAACGGCTCCACAGCCCAAAGAAGCAGCAGCGCCACAGGGCTACTCGTTCCAAGCAAGATGCCACAACTATCCAGCAACGATTGACTGATGCCCTCTTGGCCACCAACCAGCTGCCCATCAATGTAGCCACGGCTCCATCTCCTAAGCTAGCTTGTGGGGAGTTGCATGTCACACGACCCCTGCGTGTCCCAGCTACGAGCCACCAGCTGCCCAGTGCCACACCCTTGAATGCCCTCGCTGGTGCCCATCCATCGTTGGATGATGGGGAGATTATCGCGCTTGCCAGCCCTAGGAGTCATCCAACCTCTGGGGAGATCATGATGGCAAAACCTCCAGCCAGTAAGCAACCAGCTTCCAGAGCTGGTGCCAACAACATTCCAGTTGCACAACCAAATAGACCAAGTGTGGCTCCCACTCAGTCAGCTCTACAACCAAGAGCACATGAGCAGACTCACACAGTGGTGACCCCCAAGCAACCTGCTCCAAGGCACAGAGCACACAAGGGTCCCACCACAACCAACATAGGCAGGAGATCTAGTGGTTCATCACCCACAGTGACACCCAAGGTCCCCAGCCTGGTTCCCACAGCACCACCAACCTATGGCACAGCCAATGCCACAAGACTTACCCAATGAGGTGCCGTTGTCTTTGGATAGGACCAGCCTTGGTCCAACCATCACCAGTCCATTTGCCAGGAGGCCCACCAAGCAGATACCCTCTGCTCTTGGTGGAATCCATGGGGAGCAACCACAGCAAGCACCTTTGACCAAGGCAGCTTTGGTGTCTCCTACCCAGGAGCTGACTGACATGGTGTCGCCTTCCCAGAAGCTGACCGCCACCATGCTTTCTACCCCAAAGCTGGCTGCCATGGCATTAGTGCATGGCAATGGACCAATCCCGGTGACGCCCCTGGATTTTCGGACGGGCAACTAGACTACGTCCCTGTCTGGTACAGCCCATCCATCCCATCCGTCAAGGGACATGATTGCGGGGCAAGAAGGCCGCTCCACTGAGAGCTTGCCACCGCTGAATTCGGCCTGTGGCAAAGCCACGAATATTTGTCTACATATGAAGAAAACAAACAACAGCTATGATAGCAACCAGCACCGCCGACACCTACCGAGTCTGGCCATGCTGATGAAGCACGCAATCCATTTGCGCCTACCTTTGGTCCAGCAACCGACCAACCATGCAAGTCCCTCCACTTGTGAGATCTCCAATCTCACATTGTGTTCCACTAGCAGTCGATGCTGAGTGGCCCATGGATGTTCCATTCATGGGGAGAGTTTGTAGATAGTTAGTTAGTAACTAGTCGTATATCGTGGCATTCCCATGAGAGCGGATCCATACGCACTCGTGGGGAGCGATAAAGTCTAGGAGCGAGAGCTCTGGATCCCGTCAGAGATAGCTCCAACAGCTATGCTGGCCTACAGCTCCAGCACCCACAGCTGGCTTATCTCCAGCAAAGCAGCAAGAAAGGATCGTCCTTTCTACCATAGTTAAGAAAATAGTACGAAAGATTGAGACCGATCCTGATTAGCTTGTAGCCCCTTTGATACCGCAGCAGTTGATACCAATCCTGTTGAGGCCGGGCAGAAGCAGTAGGAGGTAGCAGATAGTACTGTTCCCAGACTGCCACTGCACGATTGAATAACGAAGGCTCCCAGCTCCTGAGGAGAGCTGGCCCAAAGGGTCCAGCAGAGAGCTCTGCTGGCCCTCCTGTCTGACTGACAGGGCCAAGTCCTTGGTTTGGTGCCTACTGGAGGTGTTGGAATACTCCTGAGGCACGACAAGGCTCCCTGAACTGCCTGACTACCGCTGTCCCTGAGGAAGGGTTTCAGCGAGATCCAGTCCACTACTTGGGTATTGGAACTGATCCTTCCAGAAACTTATTGTCCACCAACCCACCAACCACTCACCATGACTTCCCCATGTCTACCCACTCCCTCACTCAAACCCAAGGTCCTTCCAGACATCCCCCCACTACCACACTTCACCCAACCAACCACATCCATCATCCTCCGCAGATTACCCAACACCAACCCCCAGATGATCAGCCAACAGCTCCAAGAGCATGCAGCCATCTTGAGGATCACACCCTTCCGCATCACACCCTACCCTATCAGGGAGGATGCCTTTGTTCTCACCCTTGAACAGAGGCACGCCTCTATCCTACATCACACCATCAACCATGCTGCCCCCCAACTCCTCCAACAACACTCCAACACCACCAGGATCTCCCCTCCTGCCCCTGGCACCAGCCCACTCCCAGTGCCCCCTTATCCTCCTTCCATTGACTCAACAACCCCTCGAACAGCCCACAACACTCCAGCAGTCACTGTGCCTCCCTCCTGGGAACCACAGACTGCCAGTGTGTCATTTGACCCCATCTTTTGCCTACTTGTTGGCCTCTATCTAACAATTTTTGCGCATTGGATGGGTTACACCCTGCTCTGGTCCAGCCTGAGGAGTACCACCTCCTACGGGCTCTGCTGGCATATTGCTTTGCTTGCCAAGGCAATTGCCACAGCTTGGGATCTGATCACCCAGACAAACTTACTGGCGAGCACTCTTTGGTCTGGCAATCTATCTGGTCCTCACGGCCCCTTTGGTAATAATGGTTTCAATACCGACAAAATCCTGTTTAAGCCCCTGTAACCCAGGTTTTGCGCTGCAGGTTCTCTATCAATGTGCTCACCACCCTACCCAGGGCATCTGTCTACTTGGTGCTGGCTCCATGTTGGGCCAGTGGATGAGGTCATGTTGATTGGGCAAACAAAGTAGATGACGACTCAGCTAGGTGGGGATCTCCCCCACCACTTGCCCACGTCAATAAAGTCACTCCGTGGCCAATAGCTTGTTAAGCTAAATGAGTAATTTAACCCCTGGAGAAGTATTGTAGTAGCTGGAACTAGGAAGTTCCTGGCCACAATGATACTTTGAGTTGGGGCTGGAAGCCCTTGGAAGTTGGTACTTGTAAGGAACAAGTAATTGGATAGTAGTTGTGGAAGCTCCGGCTTGATGAGCTCCGCTGGACCTTGACATGTCACGGTCGATGATAGACGATGATGTAGAACGGCGCGTCTTTCGGTTGGTGATGCCACTGCTCTTACACTCCTGGGAGATGGGAGTGGTGACATACGCACGTGTGTGACGTGGCGTCCTAACGCTAGTTTTAAGTCTAATCTCACAATATTCCAATCGTAGTTCACTCTGAATTCAGAAGCAAGTTCGGTTGGAATTTGCACATCAAGCAAAAGAAACTTCCTGCGTACATTCTACGCAGCCGTGTACTAGGCGTTTGGCCATTGTCAAACAATTTCGAAAATTCGCTCGATTACTATTAACAACGGTAACTCAAGGGTGTAACTCAATACGAAGTTACTCCTTTTTCTTTCATTATCATTACTTGCGACTCTTACTAACACAAAGCCGCAAGTACTGTTGTTTGTTATTTCCTTTTAGGTTCATTATCTCACCATGACAACGCTTGGTCAGTCGGGCAAGAATCCGGTCATTCCCTTGGTCTTGGAGTACAATGCGAGCGATGTCGCTACTACTGAGTTGTTCCGTTCTTGGCAACATGCTGGAAACAACGTCAAGCGTAAGCATGATATGATTGTACTGGCAGACGAACAAGAACCGGAACACGTCCTTCGAGTCATCAAGGAGTTCGATCAAGTGACCGGCAACTCAGCATTGAATTTGGATACCGGCACATTGAGGGCTAACTTCTTTGTCAAGTGTCTTCAAGGCTCTGCTCGAGACAAGTGGAACGTGATTCGAGCAGCGCGTCCTGGTGCAGCGGTTGCTGACTTCGATGCCTGCGTGACGTCGTTCATCGCTAAGTTTGTTGAAGACACGGATCTCGCTGATCAGACGCGATATTTGCAGACTGCGACCAAGCCTTTCAAACTCGATTGCAAGACCCTGTGGTCTCGATTGGAGTACATCAATACCTTGATGGCGAAGTTTCCTGGTGCAAACAATGCGAACCCTTTTGATGCTACTGCTCTCAAGATGATGTTTTACAACATGATGCTTCCCCAGTGGAAAGACAAGTTTGCCGATTCTGCTCACGACATTACGGTTATCGGCTCAGTTCAAATGGTTCGCTTCTTTGCCCGTCAAGAAAAGAATTATAACGCTCGCCAACAAGGTTCTCGTGGCTGTGGTGGTCGCGGACTTTCTCGTGGTCGTTCTGGCCGCGGATTTGGAAGAAGTGGACGCTCTTCTGGCTATCGTCGTATCTATGGACAAGACGATGGTCCTCGAGCTGGTTACTATCCGCCTTCCCAGCGTTTCCGTCGTGGAGGATGGAGTCGAGCTCCTACCTGGACGTACAATTGTAGTCCTCCCCGAGAATACCAACGTGGACAACCAGACGGACAGCAACGCAACAACACTACTCCGGTGCGCAACTTTGCCGGACGTTTCGGTCGTGGTAGCTATGCCTCATCACCTCGTGGTCGTGGACGTGGACGTGGGTACAGTCCTCGCCGCGATAATTTTGTGGCTGACGGCAATGTTCGAGAGGATGATGTGTTCCACGTCGAAGAACAATCCTCTACGGTTCCTGCGGTTGCTGCCATGCCGCCTCCTGAAGAAACAGAAGTGATGTATTATCAGGAAGAGCCCCATTACTTTGATTCCATGACAGGGGGTTACGATGACTATGAAGGGTCATATGGATACGGTGGCGATTACTGACCATCAACAAAGGTCTTTGAGAATTATGCAGCGGCGGCTGAAGGAATCAATGTGGAAAAGGACTTGGTGCCGATGGCGCTTTGCGTCCTACATAGTATACAAAATAAACCGTCTGATAGACCGTTATTAGTCCTGATGGACTCTGGTTCTAGTGGAACCTGGATTAGTGAAAAGGCGTTGCCTAAGGGAACAGTCCCTCGTATTGGCGACGTTGTGCCCACCACAACATTGGCTGGCAACGTCAAATTGAACCGTGTTGTTACCTTAGACCGGGTGTGTTTTCCAGAGTTCTACAAGTCCCGTTTCATCGATGTTGCCCATGCTCGTGTCTTTTCCGCGAGCAATGTTCGGTATGATATGATCATAGGACGCGACATCCTCCTTGAGATGGGATTGAAGATTGATTTCAAGGGACACAAGATGACATGGGACGAGGTTAGCATCGACATGAGACCTTTTCCCACGTCTTCGGTTGACAAGAAGACTCCTCCCGCTACATCGATGTTCCTTGACCTTCTTGAAGCAGATCTCGAAGATGACGATACTCTGCCTACCGTGGCTTCCACGGATTGCTGTGAAGACGACTTGGATGACGATTTGGACGACATGCTCCCCGAATCCGAAAAAGAGTCTTCATGTTTTGCAACTCGTGAAGAAGAAGAGCAGGCAGCAGACTTGGGTTACAAAACCAAGCACATCCTCGAATCTAAGTATGAAGGGGCCGATATTACCGCCGTTGTTCGGTCCTGCACTCATCTTTCTCAAGAATAACAAAATGACCTTCGTGGTGTCTTTGAGAAATATGACACCTTGTTCAGTCCTGAACTTGGTAAATACACCGGCGGACAAATTAGTTTGGAGATTGATCCTACAGTTCCGGCCCATCGAAGCCGACACTATACTGTTCCTCATCACCAACAAAACATTTTCAAGAAAGAATTGGATAGGTTGGTTCCCTTGGCGTTCTTGAAGAAGGAAGTCATTCCGAATGGATTGCTGGTACCTTCATCATTCCAAAGAAGGACGGTCGAGTCAGGTGGATCTCTGATTTCCGTGGTCTCAACAAAGTAATCAAGCGCAAGGTTTATCCAATTCCTCGCATATCTTAGCTCGCCGCAAGAACTATGCATTCCTTACCAAGTTGGATATCTCGATGCAGTATTACACCTTCGAACTTGACGATTTCAGTTCCGAATTGTGTACCATTGCTACTCCCTTTGGGCTTTACAAGTACAGACGACTACCAATGGGCGTTTCTCAATCTCCGGATATTGCTCAAGAAATCATGGAGAAATTACTCAAAGCTCTTGATGACATCGAAGTCTATATCGATGACATTGGTATTTTCAGTTCCGATTGGCGCGCTCATCTCGACAAGCTCGATCAAGTACTCAAGATCCTACAAGAGGCTGGATTCACAATCAATCCGTTGAAGTGTGAATGGGCCGTGCAAGAAACAGATTTTCTGGGACATTGGTTGACTCCCATCGGTGTTAAGCCTATGGCGAAGAAAGTGCGCGCCATTCTGGACATGAAAGCACCTACTGATATCAAACAATTGCGTTTGTTTCTCGGGTTGGTGACTTATTACCGTGATATGTGGCCTCGTCGTTCTCACACCTTGGCACCCTTGACAAAGCTGATTGGTACCAAGAAATTTGAGTGAACCGACGAGCAAGAACAGGCTTTCAAAGCCATGAAGGCTGTGGCGGCAGCTGATACTCTGCTTGCCTATCCCGATCACAACGTTCCATTCGAGATTGATACGGACGCTAGCGATTATCAGCTCGGTGGAGCTATCAAACAGAACGGACGGATTGTTGCTTACTACTCCCGCAAGCTCAATTCCGCCCAAAAGAACTATACTACCATTGAAAAGGAATTGCTCTCCATCGTTGAAATATTCAAAGAGTTTCGTTCTATGTTACTCGGAGCTCGTATCAATGTGTTTACTGATCATAAGAATCTTACTCACAAACTTTCCGCTTTTCAAACTCAACGTGTTATGAGATGGCGATTGCTGTTGGAAGAGTTTGGTCCAACCTTTCATTACAAGCCGTGCCCCCAGAACGTCCTTGGTGACGCCCTCAGCCGGGTGCCCACTTCTCGCGAAGATCGTGACAGTGCCGATTCCGATCCCCTATCCACATCTGCCGACGGATGTTATTCCATTGTGGAGGAGAATCGACGGTTGGCCGAATGTTTGATGCATCATCCAGACGACGGTATGGAAGAATCTTTCTTGGAGCATCCTACATTCGACGGCGAAGGACGGAACCCCTTCAATTTCTCGGTTCTCGCGGACTACCAAGCAGCTAGTGCAGTTTTGCAACAGACCGTGGTTGATAACCCGGAACGATTTTTCAAGAAGATGTTTGGAAACAGTGAGCTGATATGCTTTCGTCAGAATGACGAGGACAAGATTGTCCTGACAAAAGAGTTGCTTCCCAAGTTGGTCAGCTTCTATCACAAGTCCATGGCACATGTCGAAGGCATGGATCATTTAGAACAAACGATCAAGACACATTTCTATCATAGAGGTATTCGCGACGAATTGAGCAGTGCGAAGCATGTGCAAAGAACAAACGAGCACGACGTGCTTATGGAGAATCTGCTCCACGTGATGCTACGGCGATGCCCTGGCAACAAGTCCATTGTGACACAATCGGTCCGTGGAAGATTGAGTTACGACAACGGACGTTGACTTTCAACGCTATGACTATGGTGGATCCTTGCACAAACTTGATCGAAATTGTGCCTATCATGCGACGCACGTCGGACGAAGGTGCCCGAGTGGTCGAAGATACGTGGTTTGCTCGGTATCCTCGACCCAAGAAAGTGGTTACGGACAACGGTCCGGAGTTCAAACTGGAATTCATTGCGATGGTGAAAAAGAATGGTGCAGTGCATCGCTACTCGTCCCCTCGTAACCCACAAGGTAACTCGATGATTGAACGGACTCATCAGGCAATTGGTAAAGTATTGCGAACCATTGTGGTCTCGCGCGATCCCAAGAGTGTTGCTGATGGAATCAAGGTCATTTCCGAAACCTTGGCGACAGCGATGCATGCTCATCATTGTTCCGTGCAGAGTACGAACGCTTATCTCACTCCTGGTGCTCTTGCCTTCAAACGAGATATGTTTCTTGATATTCCTATTTATGCAGACATCCTGGCTGTGCAACGACATCGTCAATCCTTGGTTGACAAACGTTTGCTACGGGCCAATGCTAAACGCATTTCCTATGACTACGCGGTCGATGACCTGGTCTACAAGCGTGCGTATCTCGGTCTCAGTGATAAGTTGAAGCCTACGGCTTCTGGTCCCTACCATGTTTCTCGCGTTTATACCAATGGCAACGTAACGATTCAGCTCAGTCCTCATCAGTTCGAGCGACTGAACATTCGGCGCGTGTTTCCAAAGCATCCAGTACCTCCGGTTGCTACCGGTACGGGTTATTGAGGTTCCCCTGATTCATTTTCTAAATGTTACTGATGCTCGGCGCCTATTGTTGCCTCACAGTGGAGGAGAGTGACATACGCACGTGTGTGACGTAGCGTCCTAACGCTAGTTTTAAGTCTAATCTCACAATATTCCGATCGTAATTCAGTGGCAGGACTTGTAGTTGTCTGTAGTGTATCTTTGGTAGGCTTGATTTGTTGTACTCGTGTACTTCTGTTGGTGTGAGACTAAGGTTGGTTGCAATCTCTGTACAGTAGTTGCAGTGGAGCTGAGGTGTGCACCCTCTTGTTGTTTCTTTTGATCAGGTTGCCGCTCGTGGGTCAAACTCTGTCTGCTCTAGCCATCCTGTGGCTTTGTTCCTTGTCTTGTGAACTCTTGAGTTGCTTGTAGCTACTCGGTGCAACCTTCACTGTTGTTCTGCTGTTGTTGCAGTTGCCATTATTATTGTAGATGCAATTCAAAAATTGGTTTGGTCGATTTCATTGTAATCGGTTTGGTAGCGGTAGATACCGTTGTTGGCTGTTGTTGCCATTGATGCTGGCTGGTTGTAGCCATTAATGGTTGTGGCCATTGGTGCCGTTGATGGTTGCGGCATTGCCTATAAAGGCGGATGTTATGATGATTTTGTTTGTAGGATTGTAGGTTTTGGATTTTGGGTACCACCACACTCCTGTGCACTTGCTGTGATCAAATAGCAAGGGCATGGACTTGTAATGGTATTGTTGTTACATGCCTGGGGGCTGTTGTTGTTGCCTCAGGTTTGCCTGTTTCATAAGGGAGGAAGTGCTGTGGATTAGTTGCACAATACACATTCCAAAAATGGTAGTAGGAGGTGCTGTGGCTGGGATGCCACAATACACACTCCATGAAAGGGTAGGTGCTGAGTGTAAACTCAATATACACTCCAAAGAAAATATTCAATATAGGAGAAGCAGGCACTCCTGTGCATCCTATAGCTGATGTGCTGCTTGCACTGCTCCGGTGGCTTGCACTGGATGTGCTTTGCTTGCACTGGATGTGCTTTGCTCCATACCAGTAGCTAGCTAGCTAGCTAGCTAGTGCAGGACATGCTCCGGTACAGGACCAGTCAATCAATAGCTGGCTGGTACGGAGACTTGGCTTGGATTCGCCGTGTGAATCCTCTTGTCGAGATCTTGATCTGGCTCCGTGCCGGCGGAAAGATACCTTTCCCGTTCAGTGGCTGCTGTTGGCTGAACAGCTTGGATTGTTCTTCGCCGTTCCGTGCAGGAAAGGCTTGCAATTGGTGAGATTTCCTCACAACAACAAAAATGTCTTCTTCTGCCGAGAACAGTTGCCGACACTGTTGTTGCTACCGTATCGATAGCGACGGCCAACAGCCACGTTGGTACAGTAGCCGTAGCGACTGTACCCATCGTCGTTCTTCTTGTTCTTGTTGGTAGCAGTAGCGACTGGCTACTAGTAGTGGTAGCGACTGCCTTGTAGTAGCTGTCGCTGTTCTCCTTTTTGTTGTCACCGTAGCAACAGCTTTGGTTATTCGATTCGTTCGTTGGATGCCGATGCTGTTGCTTGCCGCCACTGTTGTTCGTCAATGGCAGTAGCAAACTCGGCACTCTTGTATTCTTGTTGACAGTAGTAGCGATCGTTCGATCGCTTAGGTCATCTTGTTCTGGTGGAATTGCAAAACTCGCAAATTCACTGTTGTTCTTGTTGACAGTTGCGACCTCCTAGTAGTAGCGGTCTTGTCGTCGTCGTGGTACAGCCGTAGCTGTCATTGACTGGCTGCTCTCTTGTTGTTGCCGCTATGGGTATCAACGTGCTTTCGATCCTGTTCTTGTTCTTGATAGTAGCGGTAGTAGCGTCAAACTCAGGTTACCGCTGTAGCGGTAGCAGCTGCAGCGGTCCAATCCGATTGCTTCAGCCATCTTCTTGTTTTTTTCTTCAATTTTGGTTGAATGCGCTGATGGATGCAACTCGCTCTGAGGTCGATTCGAGTGCTTGCACTCTTCAGGGCCTGTCAGTGACAGTATAGTAGCCCACTTCCGTGTATGACAGTCCTTCCGTAGGACCTGTCATTGTCGAGTAATCGCCCTGGCAATTTGGCTTGTTGTGCGTTGGAGTTTTCCGTCGCACCTCTGCTCTGTCGGCACCACTTCAATGGCTTGATAGTGAGGCTGTTGGAACTCCCACAGAGGCACCTCTGTGGTTCCTGTTGGATTTTGTTATCCAGTTCCTCTTCCGTGGCAACACTTGTTGCGTCGCTCGGTGGACACTCCTGGTGGCTGTTGTCTGCCGTCGTTCTTCTGCCGTGTCATTCCTATTGGCTTTGATCCGTACAGCAGTATAGCCTGCCTCTGCTCCGTACAGTAACTCAAAGTAGCCTTGGCTCCGGTTCCTCTCACCGGAAGCCTTGTTCTTGGACTCATCGGGATAGCTAGCTAGATAGCTTAGCCACAACTCCTGCACGTACTGGGTCGTGCGATTGCTGAGTCTTCTTCTTGTAGTTGGTTTTCGTATCAGCACTGGGATATTTTATCTCCAGTCATACGACGGCTGTGTTGTGCAGCGCAAAGTCTTGGTCTTCCTGTCTGCGTACGATCACACCGTGGTAGCTGCTCCGGTTCCTCTTACCGGTAGCCTCGCTCTTGGTGATCGCTCTCTCCTGTGAGCTCGTTCTTGCTCACTCCTGTGAGCTTCGTTGCTTGCTTGCGTAGCGGGCTTGGTCCTTGTGGCCGTGCTCCGGTACGGTAGCTGTTCTTGCTCCGTTTGAGTCACGTCCGTCGTGAACTTGGTTCCTTGCTCCGGAGCTCAATCCTGTGAGCTCGCTTTCGGCTCACTCCTGTGAGCGCTTCTGGGTCACTCCTGTGAGCTTGCTTCCTTGATCTACTGTTTGCTCGCTCGTGTGAGCTGGATGTTCTTGCTCCGAAGCTCACTCCTGGGAGCTTGGCCGTGATTGCTAGTAGCAGATCTCTCGTCGGTCGTATCTCAATCAGTTCTTGATGGATTTGCTTCCTTCAAACATAGAACTGGTGTAGTTAGCGATGCTCTTTCATGCGATATGCTTACTTTGTTCCGTTTCCGACTGGAAGTCGTTCGATGGCTCCTCCGGTGCTCGTTGGTGATTGATTCAATGCGCGATTTCTTCTGGTGCGGAATTTCGCCTGTTGAGCTGTTTTGGTAGCCCTTATAGTGGGGCTACACACTATCTTCCTGAACTGTTGGAGTTACCTTATAGCATGAACTCAATGGTTGATGTTGATGTTGATATCGATATCGCCATGGGCAAGATCTCGAAGATGATATTCTTCTTGGAAATAGTGTTGGTTGCTAGTAACGCTCTAGCTTAGTAAAGGTAAAATATTGTTTTACTGTTAAGCTATTTCCAAGAAGTGATCTTTCTCCATGTGTTTCTGGGATTGATTCAACTTCAAATGATATAGCGAAGGGGGTGACCATATAGATCAGTTAAACTCCCCATGTATGTAACTAGAGAATAGATATAGATATCCCCACTAAACTAGATTGGGATAAACGGATAATTTGTATTGAGGTGTCTGTAATACAACCTCCAACACACATGGTGGATTTCCTGAAGCAGCTCAACCATGAATTCCCAGAAGCCAAGCTCATGCTGTACCCCACTGCATCAGCATACTCTTTCAATTCAGCCTGGATCCATTACTACTCCCATGAGGCCGAGTTTCCTCGGGGACCCAACCAAACGAGAGCAGTCTTCAAAGACCAGTTTTACTGTCTGATTGGCAGCTCCAGCAGTGCCAGGATCTATATCGCCCACAATGAGTCCAAGGAGGAGGTGACATCCAGATTTCAACCAACCTGGAATGCCTGGAATGAATCTGCAGAGGCAACTCAAGTCACTTTCTGATTGGAAGTGGACTCCATCCAATTATCCAAGACCGCTGCCATTGCCTGGCTGAAAGGCACTGGTTTTTGGACCAACACCAAGAAGTTGAGAGATGCCATCCTTCAGGATGAGCCTTTCCAGGCACAGGAAAGCACGGACAACCAGTCTTGCCCTATTAAACTTTGGTATCAAAAGATTCAGAAAGACCCATCTGACAACAGACGATAAATTCTAGGTTGGATCCAAGGGATCACCATGGTGAGTGTGAGGACAAACTGCCTGTCTTATGTTACTGGTACATGTATGGTACGTGGAACATGCAGAGATATAGAGGAGATCCTGGCAGAGATATAGAGGATCTTGGTTGATACTGGTAAGACACAGGTCATACATATGAACCCAGGGAAGCCCCAGATGGTCCCATATGTACCTTTTGACCACTGTATCACCCCAGTTGACCATCAAGCGAGCATCTACTCAGTCAGGTGCCGTCAGTGTGACCCAGGAGCCTCAGTGTGGCTCGGAAGGCCCAATCCTGTATAACACCCAAACATTTGGATGCTTTGCTCATAGTCTAAAGAATCATAGTGTGTAATTGAAATACCATCTCCTAGACCTAAAGCTCCCTTGTTCTCTTGCAGTAAAGATACCTATCCTGTTGGGGCTGAGCAGAGGCATTGAGAGGTAAGCTGGCAGCACTGATCAGGCTGCCTAGCAAGACGAAGGAATAACATCGGTCCCAGCTCTAGGAGCTGGAAACTTTGTGAGCAGAAGGAGGCCCTGTAGCCATCCTCATCTCTTGTGGATCTACCCTGATCTTTTCAAGAAGTTATTGGATTAAATAGCCGCACTAGCATCACAAGAGAAGCTATTGCTACAGACGAATAGGCCCAGTGAATCAGAGCTTGAGTTCAAAGTGGAGATCTCCAAGGAATCCTACCTTCTCACTCCTACTGATCTACACAGCCATTTCTGTTGTTATCCGAGGCCACCAGTGGATCCACAAGGCCTCAATTACCCTAGAACAAGTCTCTACAAGCCTCCCAAGGTCGAAATCGAGGAACCTACCATCCTCGAGTTCGCGATTCGGTTGATTCGGTCGCTCAGTACGAACAGAGTACTGATTCCGAGGCAAATTGTGAGGCGGAACTAGTCAAGTCAAAGGAGAACTGGAAGTTTTAGCGAACGACCACAGAGGTGCGATACCAGTCAGCCGTGAAGTCTTCGAGTGATCACGAGTTCTCGTACCGGTTACAAGGAAGCTTATCAGCCAATCAGATCGTCCGTGCAGCTTCACCAGCTCTCGTACTAGATCCGTGCAGTCTTCACGGTCACGGCACAAACGGCGTTAACACTTTGAAGGCCCCGAACCCTCTGGAACGTTCCGACAGCAGCTCCAAGAACACGTCCGTGCAGTTTTAACTGTTCCACAAGTTCTCGTACCGGTGTCCGTGCAGTTTTACGCTTTCTGTCCTGTGCCAAGGTTAATGATTGTCCTTTAACTCCACGAAGTCACTCGGAACGTTCGGAACGTTTCCATGGAAGCCCAAGGATCCTGGAAGCCACCGGATCAATTCAAAGACTTAGAGAAATACCTTCGAAGACTTACTGAACAGCGCAACGAGTTTACAGTCGTTTTCGTGACGGATTGCCTCACATTTGGGGTGATTTCCAGACTTTGTGTTTTCATTCAGTGCGCTTCAAGTCTATTACAGTACACTACTGCACAAGCACATCATGGTGAACAAGGCTGAAAAGAAGAGGAAGAAGGCAAAGAGG
This sequence comes from Seminavis robusta, assembly GCA_903772945.1. NCBI lineage: Eukaryota > Bacillariophyta > Bacillariophyceae > Naviculales > Naviculaceae > Seminavis > Seminavis robusta. Next base: position 26,181 of record CAICTM010000703.1, read on the forward strand.
ATGGCAGCTGCTAATGCTGCAGAGCTTGCAGCCACCCCTCAAGGTGGCAACCACCCACCCACAACCATCCCCACCCATTCCCTTCTGTTGATGCTGATGGTTCGATGGCTACCTCCACTCATGATGGAAGCAGGGATCCCCCAGAGGAACTCAAGCCTGCTGCAGCTACTCCTACCCCTCCTTCGAACAATGATGATGTCCTTCAACACTGAGGAGAGTTTACCTCAGTCTCTCACATGCTTTTTAATGAAGCATTTATTTAAGCCTTTTCTACCAAAGCTACACAAAAACTAGTGACATAGACAAACACGCAGGAGTAAGATTTGATGAACACAAACCACAATACTACTATTTTACTATAAATTTGTACCATGGATTGTAAACATGTTACAATATTCCTGCCTTTTTATTACGCCTTCATGAAGTTCGGTGTGTGTCACGAGATTATGGTTTTGTGCAAAACTATTGAAACATACGCTATTACTATACGATTTTATTCAATGCATGATTCGAAAATATGGCTTATATCTATGAGGGCGCCCTTACTAACGCCTACGCAGGAAAGCCAATGTCACTTTCTTACTAGTTAAAATAAAGACATAAGCTAGGAAAATCGAATCCTGCATAGATGCATTCGCTATACAATGTACTGTAGGAATCTACCTAGAGGAGAATTCACGAATTTGTACTGTTATACTATACGAATTTGCCCTATGCAGGATCCGTGTTCCGAAAAAAAGAAAAAAAAAGAAATTTTATTTTAAAGGCTACACCTCGTCAGACAATCCCGCTGACCGGTGCCGTGACGAACCCATATACCTCAGGCGCACAAGGGCGCCCACTTAGGATGGGCCTAGTGTAAGCCCCCCACCGGAGAAAAAAAACGAAATTTTATTTTAAAAGCTATACCTCGTCAGATGATCCGCTTAACGGTGCCGTGACGAACCCATATACCTCAGGCGCACGAGTGCGCCCACTTAGGATGGGCCTAGTGTAAGCCCCCCACCAGAGAAAATGAACAAAACTCCGGAGGGTGCTGTACGACTAACTAGCTACCCTTGGCTGGATTGCCATCTATTTCTACGGGAAGACCCCCTCGGTGCGTAGTTACCCTGTGTCATTGTTTTGCACGGTGCGTGCATGCTCGTCCCTAAGTGCCTTGTCGACGACGGGCAGCCAATTGGCAAGCCACGCTTTGATGTCGCCTGGGCCCTTTGCCATTTGCTCGTCAAGCGGTCGCTTGAAGATAAAATCCACCAGCTCCGCTGGGATCAGATCCGCTTTCTCGTAGATGAGTTCCACCTCCCGCTGAAGCTGTTCGTGCTTCTTCTTCCACTGGTCTTCCCTGTCTTTGCCATGCCTGGCAGCATTTCGATCCTCCCACAGGTTCCACCACTGCTTGATGAGCAGTGAGGCTAGGTTGGTGACCCAGAGCTGCCCGGTCTTGGTGGGCTCCTGGGAGCCGCCCCGATGCAGATATGCATCTTGATGCTTGGCCCAGTGTGTGGACAAACGTCCTCTCAGGAGGTTATCCCAACCAATGAGATTTTGAGTGTCAACAAGGTCCCTATACCTGTCTGGGTAATGCCATGGGTGGAGGAATCGATCTTCAAAGTGGTATTGTAGTCCATCCAGAACAATTTCCAGGAGGAAGGGGTCGGTGGAATCCTTGCGCAACCTTGTGCTGATCGCTCGTTGCATGGTCCCTCGCCACAAGTCCACGTCCACATGCGGGCATCGGTAAACATGGGTTTCAGTCTCGTGATCACCGCCACAACGGGGACAGTGGTGATCATACTTGGGGTCATCCCGGTGGATCCTTTTCCCAACTGGCAATAATTGAAATAGAAACTTCACAATTGTCGGTTTGTGGATCTCGTGACGGTTGACAGCTCAACCATGGGCTATCCAATCAACCAGTGCAGGGGTGTCCTCGTCCCAGTCGGGATTCAGTTTGACAATGTGGTCGAACAGGGGCTGATCGTTCCTGAGATGCCACAGTGTTCTGGGAAGCTTGTATGTGCATGTTCCTTGGGGGAGGTGCAGCTGGGCCAGGTTTGCGGGAAATCGGAGTACCTTGGAGTGATCCTGTGTCATGTGTCTGTTCATGTAACTACCTGCCAGTTTGTCAGCTCTGCAGTTCAGTTGTGCTTTTAGGGGTAGTGTTTCGATGGCCTTGTGCTTGTCCTGGTGCGATTTGATGTGCTCCATCTTGGGCACTGTGACGGCAGCCCGGAACGAATCCTCGATCTGTTGCAAGACATCCCAGTCGGAGTTCAACGAATCATTGGGGTACCAGCCCTCGTACTCGAGACAGCTAGCGCACTTTTTTGTAACAGATTCGTTGTCGCAAAAGTGTACATAATTCTTCATGCTGGTCTGATTGTAGAACTCCAGCAATCGTCGAAGAAGGCAAGTAGGGGATAGAATGCCGTAAGCCTCCGCCCTGTAGGAAGTCGGAACCATACCAAAAACTGGACCAGAGCACCGAAGCACAATCTGACCGCGATTGTCTGCCAGAACCCAAGCAAAACTCGCCTTGCCAGCGTCAATGTCTGCAGCCCCATCGCTGGCCACCCAGAAGGGCATGGCTGTGACAATCTGCAGGACTGAGTAGGCGTCCACCATCCATTCAAGCTCGTCATAGAGAGCTGTTTCCCAAGGCTCCAAAGTGGCAAGGAAATCCTCAAATGTTGTTGGTGTGGGTGGTAGTGGACGAGCAGGAATGCCTGCTGTGAAACCACTACCAACTACCACTGTCTCACGCTTGTTGAAGAGGGTCAGGTCTAGGACTCGCCGCTTTCCAGAGTCTGGCTGGACAGAGGTAGAAGATCGGGGGAAGTAGGGATCCAGTGGCACCGAGTTGTGTAGGATGCTGGCATCCAGGTAGGTCTCATCTCCGAACTCCCAGCGATGTACTGTCCGTTCCTTGTCCTGGACTGGATGTTGGAACATCCAGAATTCGGACTCTTCATTGTCAACTTGTTGATAGACGACGTTGGCATCGACCTCATAGAAGAACCTGTGGCGTATCCGGAGCTTGTCAGCAGAGACGAGCCACCTCCCCAGGGGTACATCCAACGTCAGATTCGGAGCGAAAAGGGATAACGCTTTCCTCCACAACCACCAAGTCCTGGGGTCCCTGGGTCGATCTTGAAATCTCTTGAAGTAGGTGGTGCGAGGCATCAGATGACTGGAAAAGCCATGCCAGAACTCCTCCCGGATGTATGTGCCACATGCCGTTGTGATGTCAGCTACCGTGACAACTTGGAAGTACAGACGCACATAGTTGATTCGTTTCAAGTCTGCCTCGGAGAAATTCCCATACCACCCTACCCAATCCATAATGTAGGAGTCTTGCTCGCGCTGCAACGGCGGAATGTGAGCGTTGTGCACTTCAATCGTGCCTCCAATGGATTTAAGGAACCTCCGCATGCATTGGAACAGCCCGACTGGGAGATGACAATCGATTTCGAGATCCTCAAGGATGGGCCGGCCAATTCCGGCATGGAATTGCAACCATGCGTAAGTGACTTCACTTAGGTCTCCAATGTCGGTGCACCTGATCCTCCAGTGCTTTAAGAACTGCTGGATGAACCCAATTCCCTGCTTGTCGGCGAGTCGAAACATTTCTATACCCCCAACTTCCAGGAACCATAGCAGATCACTTTCGCAGTATTCGATCGATATCCCATCTTCTGTAGTGCAGCTCGGCGTGGAGCCGATTCAATGGTATCGAGATCGACATCCTTGAAGAAGGTGGTCTCCAAGCAGTAACCCACACTCGAAAGGAAGATGCTTCGATAGAACATGTTGGCTTCCCGTCGATTCAGTGGGGACCCTTTCAGGACCCTGGTATAATGGGTGCATTTCTTGATCAAGGCTGCTTTCTGTGCTGCGAGATTTCCAGCCGGGCCTTTGAAACATCCCAGTGACTTGTGATCGTTGTAGTTGTCGACTGGTTTGATTGGCGTGATGATCCCATCAGTGGATGTCACCTTGATTGATGGTGTGAAGTCAGTCCCCGAAACCAGCTTTGGTTCGCCACTGGATCTGAACTCATATCGGAGATGATGAAAGGAACACTTCGAAGCCTCTAGCTTGCCACCGGACGACCACAAAAGATCACTCCACCATTGAGCATCTTTGGTTGCCTTCTCCACCAATACCTGCACTGAGGGAACAGTGTTTGTCAGAAAGCAATTCGTTCTTGAATTCGTATCATCCACAAACCCTGTCATGAATAGCTTGACCTGCTTTGATCCGTCGGGGCTGGCAAAGGTGGCGCCAGTTGCGTAGGGCTCGAAACAATCAAATAGTGTGCTTGAAATAAACAGCCATAAAGCGGGGGAGTTCCCAGCTCCTTGGCCAGACTCGTGCCAGGGATCTTCCTCCGTATGACCGAGAAAGGTGACTGACGTTCCCAGAGTGGTCTTGATATGGTACTGGGCCTGTTCCAGATTCATGCCATTCACTCTACAGACACGCACTGGCATACCCATCTTTCGGCTTGCAAGACTGGCAATGTACATGAGAATCCTATCGTAGCACGCAGCCGCGTCATTGTCATTCTTGATTAGGGGGTGCAAACAACAACGTGATACTTCATACTCAAGTTCCTCCATATAACAGAGATCAATTGCTGACCTCCCTGGAACGGAACCAAACTGCCTTGGGTTAATCAGCCCTTGCTTGGAGGCATGGTGGAGGAGTTCACGCCACTTCACTCCGAGAAGCAGGTTATAGTCGGCTTCAAAGAAATGGATGACTCGCAGACGATGGATTTTGCAACCACCCTCATCCTTGGTGTTGACAATTTTGTTCCATCTAGAGTAGGCAAAGCCCTGTTCCAGAGCAAAGTTGAGGAGCCTAAAGTGGGCCTGCTTGATCTTTGTTTGAAAATCTTCCAGCTCCTTCCCTTCCTCAGACTCTGGGTCGAGACTGTGTTCCGCAAAAAGTGACTTCCAATGGCCGAGGTGTTGCCCAGAGGGAGAGGTGGTAGTGCGCTCATTCCAGCTCTTGAGTTTCCCATCAAACTGTTCCTGTGTCAACGTTGCTGGAATCTCACCATCGCAAGCCCGAGCCAGGTGCCTGAGGAGGACTGCTGTAGCAAATGACGTTTCGAATGGGCAAATGTCGTATTCGCCATCGAGGATTGCATCGGCTGTAGCAGTACTGGCGGAGAAATCTGTATCGGTCCGCAGTGTGGAATCGGATCGGAATTCTGTCTCCTCAGCCTGCCGGAAATGCTTTTTGAGGTGAGCCTGGAGATGGCGTTCAATTTCCTCAGGATCCTCAACATACATCCAGTCTTGACACTGTTTGGGCGGCACTGATGGATCCCGGGGGACTTCCAAGGCTGTGAGTCTGGCACCATGGCATTTACCACGTGGGTGGGCACACTTTTGCCATGCCCTTCGAGTGGCTTCAGCGTTGCGCAAGCGCTTCATCACATTAGCCAACCTGGTGTCACCTTCGGACTCGTATTGTGCTTGGAGTTCCATTTGGGACTCTTGGCGCAACTTGTGTGTTCTCCACTCATCCACCTCCGCCGCACGAAGTTCCTTATGGGCTTGCTTCTTTCGTTTCTTGCAGTCTTCCAACGAGGTGGGTAGTTCAAAGGCTGGATCGGAGATCCGCTCCATGCGGAGACGAATCTGATTGGTAATATCGTTCTTGCATTGGAGTGCATGCAGGGCCATCGTCAAGACTTGGAACTTCAAGCGTAACTGGGTCAATGCTGGGGAACTGGGAATGGGCGAATAGGTTGGGCACTTTTTGGCGGCATGGAGGCTTGCAGAGAGCAGGAGTTGATCCAAGGCCTCAGCCTCCTGCTGGGTAGGTGCCTGGTTGAATCTCCATAGTCGTTGAAAGAATCCATGGTTGTCAAGATAGCTGTACTTGGATTTGATGTAGGTGGTGACTTGGTGGTGTTTCTTGGAGTGCACTCTTCGTTGACAGGGTTTTGGTAAAGCTGCTGTATCGGACCCGAACAGCTGTTTCAAGTCGAAGTCAACAAAGCAGGCACGGTGGTCACTATAGAAGTGGTCACAGAAAGGATGGTAACCACAAGCGTCAACAGCATCCAAAAGGTTTTCAGAAACGAGGATGTAATCGATTACCTTACTGCCTCTGACATAGGTGTTAAAGTCGCTGATTCCATGATTGTAGAAAATTGGATCTACAAGCTTGCAATCGGATACCAGTCGAGACAGCCCTTTCCGTCCTCTTGCCAAATCGTCATTGAAATCCCCACCCACAATAATCTCATGACCATTTGCAATGTCGTTGGCCACGCATTCTTGAAGATCATCATAGTGGTTCCTCCTTGGATCCAGGGACGGCCTTGATTCCTGTACATAGATGGCATGTAGTTGGGCCAAAACGGTCCTATCCCCAGCCCTCTCAACACTCCCATCAGTCACAGTATACACATTGTAAACCGATAATCGCTTTCCATCTTTGCAGGATAGAACCGTTCTTGTCCAGCGGCCAAGATAATCTGCCTCTGCCTCCAACACTCTGCCAACGGTGCGGCCCATCACCAGAGAGAGAGTCCCTCCTGGCTTGTATTCTCTTAAGTGAATCTGTGGAGTGCTGCCAAAGGTGACCTTCCTGTGGTCAATGGCCTTCCTCACAGCTGCCTGGATCTTCCGTCTCACACCTGGCTGGTTAGTATCAAGATTGGGCTCCTGAAATCCAGCATAATCGGTTCCTAGCATACCCAAAGTTTTGCAATCTTCAAAGAGCTCCCCACCTTTGGCATCGTAAAGTGGGAATCCTCTCTTGTTGTTGAAGATGAATCTCGCCACATGTGGTGGTTTCTTGGGTGGCATGATGTCTCCCACTGGCTCATTTCGCGCCAGCATCCCCTTGATATTGTCCCATGAGTCAAAGTCATCCACTAATGGTGATTCAACTGCCCCTGTAGGCTGGCCTCCGCCCAGTGAGTCCCATAGAACACTTTGTGCCGGGGGAGCCCAGCCCATCTTTAACTACCCCGCCCACCAGGATGCCCCTGTGGGTCCTGGTTGGGTGGGGGTTGAGATGGGGGTTGGGTAGGCTGGGGAAATCCTGGGTAGAATCCTGCACCAGCAAGATACTGTAATCCATGTTAGGGTGGTGGCTGCGACTGCTGGTAAGGCTGATAGGTGGCTGCTGGATACAACTGGGCTGGCTGAACAGAACGTGGATCAGCGCAAGGACGCTTGTCATCTTGCTTGAGGAGAGGAGACGTCACAGGAATGCCATCTTGAGCTGCAACCGGTACATTTGAAGGTGGTGGTCGCTTCTGATAGGGATTGCCGTGGTAGCCCTGCAGAAAGTCTGGATGTGTGTAGACATCATTAGTGCCTTGGTGTTGATATTGTCCATGGGCTGGAGACTGATTAGGAGTCTGGTAACTTCCATGATGGGGCACAGGCATACCCGGTACTGGAGCATCAATGGCACCCCCTCCAGGAGGTGGTGGTTGTCTGGAGGAAGGAGGGTTGGAGGGGGTGGCAGTGGCTTCAGATGGTCTTTGCATGTTACTGAGCAAGGCCATCATCTGCTGAAATCTTGCTTCGCTGGCTTCCTGGTCCTTTTGGTGCTTTGCCTCCAGTTGTTGCAGTTGTTCCTGGTGTTTCTTCTCCATTCTTTCCATGGCATCTAATGTGGACTTGGTCTGTTGCTGCATGGCTAAGGTGGACTGGGTCTGTTGTTCCATTGCTGCTTTGAGGGCTGCTATTTCTTTGGACTGTGCATCACTAGTAACATCACTGGTTGCCACAGTGGTCGCTGTAGCTGGTACAGAGACATCAGTCACTGGTGCCTGATTCTGCCCCCAAGTTCTGACTTTGTCTGCCCAAGTAGTGATGATGGCTTCCACTGAAGCAAGAGAGGCATCATCTTGATACAATGTTTGAAAGGAGCGACTGCTGTATGAGTACTGATCCCAAGAGTCATCCCTTGGAGTACGTGGTTGTCTTTGGATGACAGAGGGTTCCTCATCATTGAGGGCATAGTCTTGGGGGAAGATGGTGGCATCAGAGAAAATATCTGTGAGTCGTTCCACTACTGTGTCTCTAGCACTCTTCTGGCAAATGGCATAGTACTGTCCTGCAGTGGCATAGGATTTTTGGCGTTCCAGATCCAACAGCAGGGGCTTTCCATTGGCAGTGACAATCTTCTCTAAGAGCAAAAGACGAATTTCATCCTCAAAGTTTGGATTCAGATCTTGAAGGGGGACACCTGTGGTGGCATTGATGACATCCATATGTTGGATAACTGCCTTCTTCATAAGGTCATGGTGCTTTCTTTGTCTGCTGATCTTGTTCAATTTGGGGCTCAGTAGATCCAACTGAGGGTGTTGCATGGTGGGATCATTGGCAATGGCTTTCATCAGGTTTTCAAAGGCTGGACGGTCGGTGATTCCCACTTGGATGCCAAGGATGTCAATCTTCTCAGTATCGACCTTGACTTTGGTTGGAATAATGGCGATGGGACAGGTGATGGGAGGCCTCTGCTGACGTAACCAACTAGATACCCTGGGTAACAGGCCATCCCGGAAGGTCTTCTTAGGATTCTTCCCGGCAATGTAGCATACTGTGGCAGTTTGGGATTCCTCCAAGCTGTGTGGACGGAGGAAAAGCTTGTGTTCTTTGAGAAAGGGAATCACCCCTTGAATCTTCTTGAGTGAAGGAACGCTGTCGTAATCAGGGCTGTGCACATAGAAGGAACAAGCAAAGCGACGAATATAATCATTGATGGGACCCCAGTCCATCACCGAGGCATTCAGCCACTTGACAAGCTGATCGCGGGTCATGTTTCCTAGGGAGTCCAAGTCAATGCCATTGCCCTCAAAGTCTCCTATCCCTTCATGATCTTTGAAGGTGATTGAGTACCTGTCATCAGAACACAATAGTGTCAACAGCTGCATGACCAGGGGAATAGGCATTGCTGAGGTTGCTGGATTCATTGCCTCAATACGAACACCAAAGTAGTGTGTCTTGTGGCTCCTTGCACCATCATTGGCATCCTCAAAGCTTTCCTTGTCGTCATCCCTCATAGTGTCTCCATTGTCGCCATCCTGATTGCCATTGTCGTTGGATTCATTGGCGCTCTCATCTGCATCCAGAGCCATGGGATTGGCCACACCAAGTGAAGCAGCAGCGGCATCTTGCTTGGACTCCTGAATGGTCATGGTGGCAATGCCTGGAATTGGGGGAACATCAATAGGAGCTGACTCTAATAGACCCAAGGACTTTGCCCGGAATTGAATCTCTTGAGGCAATGGACAGTGAGTTCTCTGGAGCTGAAGAAGGGAGTTCCTTACACAGGCAGAGGCAGTGTCGTTGCCTGGGTTGGCAGGAACAAGGAGTGCCAATTCTGTTTCCAGATAAGTGAGAATCTTTTCTGGATCATCCTTCCACTTGCAAAGGAAACACAATGGGTCTTGAGGTCGAGAGATCGTAAGCTGTTGACAGAAGCAACGTTGAGGCTTTGGGTACATCTTGGTGGGAACTGGTTGATCTGCCGGTTGTGGTGCAGCTTCCTGTTGAGTGTTGGTGGGTAGACTATCGGTATGTTCCACGGTGGAACTGTTAGTAGATGCCTCCAAGATGTGGGTTTGATTCTGAATTGCAGTGGTAGCGACAGTGTCAAAGAGAGGGGCCAGTAGCTTGGCAGGAAGTGAGACTTCATGAATGGGAAAGGACGTGTGACAGGAGCTGCAGTAGTGACCAGAGATGAGCTCATCTTGAATGCCAAGCAGAGCAGTGGTGGCATCAACACACCGCATATCACTAACTTCCATGGGATTGTGACACTGAGGACAATGGATGAGGTTGGTTGTATGGACGTTAGGAACCGTAGGTGTGGTAATGGCATCTGTCATCTCCTGTTGCTTTGCAGTGCTTTGTAGATGCTGGATTGCTGCCGTGATTTCTTCATCAGTATGATTGATGGTGCTCTTGGTCTTGCATTCAAAGGTTGGACTTGGTGAAAGCAACATCGTCAGAGGTGAGTCTGAGCGTGTATCTGTTTCCAGCAGGGGACTTTGCAGTGGAATGAGTTGTTTGCAGTTGGTACAATAGTGTATCGTATCGTCAGGTGCTTCGAGTGTGGCTCTATCACGAACCGTGGGAAAGGCTGGAGCGTTGCAGTGGATACACCACACCGGCATAGTTGTTGGGTTAGGACCTTGCGTTTTGTGGCTAGTCGTACTAGGAGAGATCAAATCAATGGGATTCTCAGCATTGCCGGTGACAGGAGTCGATGACGTTGAGTTGTGCTGATCGTTCGCTTCTGTGGTTGTCTTCATGCTGAGGGTGGTGTCACTATTAGTGGTGTCGCTGGTTTGTGCAAGTGGAGAATGGGCTAAGTTTGGTGGTTGAATTGTATCTGGTGATGTATCCGTGGGCCTCGCATTGTCGGCATCTTGTGCAGTTGATAATTCCTGTTTGCGATCAGTGATAAATTCATGGATGGATTGCTTTAGTCGATATTTGGATTTCTTCTTGGCGGGTGTGGGCGTCATGTCAGAAGAAGAAAGGAGATACATTGTTGATTTCGTGCCTGTGCTCTGTGGCGCAAATTTGCCTATCGCTGCCTCTAGGAATTTCGACTGATGATCATTGCATTGGGAACATGGCTTCGAAGCCGCAATCGCGGGTTGTGGGATCTTTGTAGTTTTGTTGTGTGCGCCGGGAAGGACTGGCCATTGGGATGCATCGCGTAGCTCGATATTATTGCTTATTCCTGCTGTTGGCATGCTCGGCGGTTGTTGTATTCCACGGCCTACTTGTCGCATAGATGTCTTCTTTTTGGATCGCTTCTTTGGATGTTCCCATACAACAAAGGATGTTTCGTGTGATGTTAAGACCGGTGGGAGTGGTAGGGGCTGAATTTCGACAGTTGTCGTTGCCGGTGGCTGGTTGCGTCGAGATGATACACGAAGTTTTCTGGAGGGAACGTGTTTTGCAGGGTCGCGAGTGTTGTTCCGAGGGGGTGTGATTGCCGTCTCTTCATCAATTTATAGCAGCCCCCCACCGGAGAAATTGAACAAAACTCCGGAGGGTGCTGTACGACTGACTATCTACGCTAGGCTAAATCGCCCGCTATTGCTATGGGAGTCCCACATCGGCGCATAGTTACCCTGATTGGGAAGGCTGCTCACGGGCATGCTCATCCCTCATTGCTTTGTCAACAACTGGATGCCAATTGGCCAGCCATGCTTTGATATCCCCCGGCCCTTTGGCCATCTGTTCTTCTAGGGGTCGTTTGAAGATGGTATCAAGGAGATGCTCTGGGAGCAGATCTGCTTTTTCATACAGGAGCTCAACCTCTCTTTGAAGCTGTTCGTGTTTCTTGCGCCATTTCTGTTCCTGATCACGGCCGTGCTTGGCGGCATTGCGATCTTCCCAGAGATTCCACCACTGCTGGATCAGGACAGAAGCCAGATTGGTGACCCAAAGCTGCCCGGTTTTGGTGGTCTCCTTGGAACTGACCCGATGCAAATATGCATCCTGGTGCTTGGCCCATTGCTTGGCCATCCGTCCCCGCATGAGGTTGTCCCACCCGATCAAGTTCTGAGCGTCAACAAGGTCCCTGTACCGTTCTGGGTAATGCCACGGGTGTATGAACCGGTCTTCAAAGTGATATTGAAGCCCATCAAGAACAATTTCCAATAGGAAGGGGTCTGTGGAGTCCTTTTGCAGCTTTGTACTGATCGCACGCTGCATGGTCCCCCGCCACAGTTCTACATCAACATGTGGGCACCTGTAAACATGGGTCTCAGTCTCATGATCACTGCCGCAACGCGGACAGTTGTGATCGTACTTGGGGTCATCTCAGTGTATTCGTTTCCCAACTGGCAACAATTGAAAGAGAAATTTCACAATTGTCGGTTTGTGGAGTTCATGACGGTTGACAGCACGACCATGAGCTGTCCAATCAACCAGTGCCGGTGTGTCTTCGTCCCAATCAGGATTAAGTTGTGGTCGAACAAGGGCTGGTTGTTCCTCAGATGCCACAGTGTTCTGGGGAGTTTGTATGTGCATGTTCCTTTGGGAAGGTGCAGCTGGGCCAAGTTGGTTGGGAATCGGAGCACCTTGGAATGGTCTGCTGCCATGTGTCTGTTCATGTAGCTCCCTGCCAGTTTGTCAGCTCTGCAGTTGAGTTGAGCCTTCATTGGCAGTGTTTCGATGGCCTTGTGCTTGTCCTGGTGCGATTTGATGTGCTCCATCTTGGGCACTGTGACGGCAGCCCGAAACGTGTTGAGCAGCAGCACGCCAGGGGAACCCCCCCGTCTGAGTTTCCACACCCCGCAGCGTGGAAACTTGAACCCTGATGGGTTCTCGCAACTATGACCCTACTCATGGTTGCCGAGAGGACCATCTCACTATTTGCAAAATTAATTCCCGCGCTCCTCACCTACAACTCGAGTACATCTCTACATCTCGCAGGTCATCACCTGGGTTCCGGAAATGGATACCCCACATGATGATGCACCGCATCAGCTCCTCAATGCCTCTCGAACAAGATTACCCTTAAGGCAACGACGCCCGTCCAAGACCACATTTGGCAAGATCGACAGCGGCAACCATGAATCACTAAAGCCAGCGACCTAGCCAAGACCAGCCATTGAACTGCCGATCGCAAGAAGGTTGTCTCTCTCTCAGCTCACAATTCTTCATTCAGCCGACGCTGAAGGCAAGAACCTAGATTAGATTAATCTCTTGCGCCGGCATCAGGTTTCGTATCTTTTCGACCCTCACCATGGCCAGCTCTAATTTTTCGGATCTCGTCTCTCGTGCAGCGGCATGGGAGGTACATGCTCCAAACTACACTGATATCCTCACTTCTGTGGGCGGCGCCTCGAATGCAAATCGTGATGTTGCCTCTCGCGCTATGAGCCAATTTTGCCTTCGTTCGCCTGTCACCTTTGGCTTCGTCCTCCAAAATGATGAAACGAATATCTACATTGGACACTCACTCTACGCCTACCCCGTGAATCCAAGCTAGGTCTCTCCTTACGACAATCTCTATGCTATCGTGGTGGGGAACGATCTTTGAAGCGCTATCATGGTGGTCCTTCCCATGTCTGCGTTCGAGCGCATGGCTGACGTAACCTGCCACAACATGACAATTATTGACGGAGGAACGATTTTTGCCGCTGCGCCGGCTCCTGTGGTACACAGTAGCCCCCACGGCGGTGGTGTCGCGGACACTGATGTCTTCCGGGTCCGTCGTGTGATGCCTCTTCCGTCCTATCTCTCTGAAGCCGTCCTCGTGGCCCGTCCCGAAGGACAGTACAGTCTTCCCCAGTTCCGTGCGGAAGTCCTAACCCCCGAGATGACTCACGCGGATCCTGCACGACAGGCTGCCATCGCCCCTTTGGTCCAATGGTTCCGCGCCTGTTGTACGTTGGTCGCGGGAGGTCATACATCCACTAGTAATGCTGCTGCTAACGTGGCCGCGCCCATTAGCGCAAACGCGCTCCAACGAAGCACAAACCGGGTACTCTCCCCCTACATGGCGGCGCTCGGCGCGGTAGGCCCGGGCCTGACCAACGCAACCTTCAACGCGGGAATCACGAACCTACGTGATACGCTGGAGGCCACTGTTGAACAACAATTCCAGTATGACCGTGAGAAGAGCAACAAAACCTTCACGGATAAATTTGGGGTCGCCCTAGCCACTCGCGTCCACAACCTCTGCAACGTGGCCGATGACGCAAACCTTCCCGTTATTCACCGTCTGCTCGCAAAGTCCCCCAAGGGGAATGAACACGGGATCTTGCAAGCTCAACTCGACGAACGCACTCAGGCCTCGGCACTACCCATCAACCTCGCGAACAAACCCTTGGTCACTGGACACATTCTGGACCGTGTCTTCCGCAAGTACTTCGTGAACGGTCAAGGGATCACCTTGGGCGAAGGCCTCTCCCCCTTCTCGGTGGTATGCCAAGGCCATTCGGAAGCGAAGGCGGTCCAGGACCTGGCTGCTCGAGCAGAGTACGTTGAGAAGGGAGCCTCGGTCACCTTGGAAGATGCCATTGCCATCACTTCCACTGATGTCAAGTTTCCCACCGATGGTCGCATTGCGGAGGAAAAGCTCTATGGTTTCTCCATCATGATAGATGTCTTCCATGGAGGAAACCATCCCGTCTCACGCTCGGTGCGTGATGTGGCTCTCTCGCTGGGATCCTACCTCCACACCATCCATGGCCTGCATGCTGACAACCGGAGTGTGGCGGTGGACTTGTGCGGTCGCATCCTTTTTGAGGTCCATCAAGATTACTTCCTGTGGGTCAACGAAGCTATCCTAAACCCGGGCGCTGCTGCCCCCAACTTTGGTGCGCTGACTAGACTCGTTCAGTCCTCCCGTGCCTCGTCTCTCGCTGAGCTCCCTGCTCACTGGTACTCGTTCTTCAAGCCAGCTCCCGAGCCGCCGAGCAAGAAGCCTGCCGGAGCGAACCAACAGCGAGCGGGAGCACACCCGGTCACCAACGTCCACGGCGATGAGGACCTCTTGAAGCGTTTCCAGGACTCGGGATTCCGCTCTATGACTGAAATGACCAAGGTCCATCAGTACACCATTCCCAAGCACGGTGGTCAAGACGTCTGTATGGCCTGGGCCCTCAAAGGCAGCTGCACCTCCGGATGCAAGCGCACTGCTACCCACAAGCGCTACTCGGCGGCTACGGTGCAGAAGCTCCACACTCTCCTCACGGACTGTGGAGTTGCTGACCCGCAGCCCTGAGTCTCCACGCCTGGACTCGCCACCCGTATTGGAGCGCCCGCTCCTATCTCGGTGGCGTCCATGCCTCGCAAGCAGTTTGGTCTCCGCCCCTTTGATCGCGATGTCTCTCCTGTGAAACCTCCAAGGACTAACAGGAGCACTCCTGCTCGCAAACCACCTTCACACAAAATTTCTACCACTTCAATTCACGCCCTCTCACACGCAGCCTCGCTGTCAATGTCTCCATCATCAAAGCGGTCGGCTGGCCTACTGCCCGGATCACCTAAGAAACGCCGACCGCCTTCATCCTCTACATCAAACACCACTAAAACTACTAGCCCTGCCGTTGATACCAGATCAATCCGAAATGACAGACTAGGTACGTTAGTCCAAAACCTTTGCTCAGCCTACTCGAAGGCAGAGACGTGGGAGTCCTTTGTCACCGACTTCAGAGGGCGCTCCTACCTTGCTCCGAACCTGGAGGATGTCGACCATCCTGCCATCCCCTTGCTCTGCCACTGGAGAGACCATGGGGTCCCCGTACAAAACGAATCACCTCCCTGGACGACGGAACAGAAGGAGGAATGCATCCGCCGCGGCTGCCACAAATCTGCTACCGAGCATTCCGACTTCCTCCGTGAGGAATTTTCCGAGTTCATCGAGAACAAGTTCTGGGCTGTCCTTCCATTCGACCTCGTCAAGGATGAACCCTCCCTCCTTCTATCTGCCGCTGCGGTAAAGGTGGAACGAGACCGAAAACCCCGACTCATCAGCGACCACACCTGGAACTGGGGCTGGCCCTCCGTAAACGAAACCACATCACATCACGCACCGCCCGAGGCCATGCAATTTGGAAATGCCCTGCCACGCATCCTGTACGATGTGCGTCACGCAAACGCCAAGTTTGAACCCATCCGCCCTGCAAGCATGACATCAAGGACGGCTTCTACCGCATGTTCCTGGACCCTTCCGACTGTATCCGACTCGCGCTGGTGCTGCCTCGCTATGAAGGTGAGCCCCAACTGGTGGCCGTCCCAATGTCATGCACCATGGGATGGGTCGAGTCACCGCCTACTTTCAGTGGCATGTCGGAGACTACCTGCGACCGAGCAAATGAATGCTTCCTGAAGTCCCCCAGAGCCTGTCCTCCGCATAGACTTGAGCATCACGTCGAGGGAATGGATGACCTGGACCCGTCCACCACTCCCAGACCGCGAGAAAAGGAGGACTTTGCGGCAACGCAAGAACTCCTTGGGATAGCCACCTCCCCCTTGGAGGCCGAGCTGGACCACTTCGCGGGACCCTCGAACAGACCTCTGCTCCAGCCCATCGGGCGGAATGATGTGTTCGTTGACAACTTCATCCAACTAGGCCAAGGAGGAAAGACCCGTATGAAAGCGCTACGCAGGCACTTGCTCCATGCCATCGACGAGATCCTCGCACGCCCCAACCTCAGCGAGAAACACCGAAATGAGGCAGTCTCGCTCAAGAAACTCCTACAAGGTGATGGAAGCTGGGCTACATGGAAACTCATCCTGGGATGGATCATCGACACCCTACGATAGACTCTGGAACTCCCTCCCCACCGAAAGCAAGCGCTCGCTGACATCTTCAAGGAACTAGCCGGGTGTCGCAGAGTCAGCCACAAGCGTTGGATGCAAATCCTCGGCAAGCTGCGCTTCGTCTCTGTTGCCATCCGGGGTTCTGCTGGACTCTTCAGTGCGCTCCAGCTCGCCCTCACGAAGTCCAAAGGAGGAAGGATCCGGATCAATACCGCGTTGAGATCCCACATCGATGCCTTTGCTGATCTGGCTGCCAGCCTCTGCCACCGCCCAACTCACCTGGCGGAGATCGTCCCCCAGGACCTATCCTTCTTCGGAGCCACTGACGCCACCAAGGCTGGAATGGGCGGTGTCTACTTTGACTCTGAGGAAACTCCTTACCTCTGGAGGTTCCCGTTCCCTCCCAATGTGCAGGCTCAGCTCGTGTCCACGGACAACCTGAAAGGAACCGTCACCAACAGTGACCTCGAGCAAGCAGCCATCCTTGCGCAGCACTCCTTGCAAGCACCGCGGCACTGCGTCACCTACGCCACCCTCTACACTCTCTCGGACAACACCCCAGCTGTCTCCAGAGTCTCCAAAGGGGCGGTCACCTCAGACGGTCCTGCGGCGTTCCTCTGCAACTACGCCTGCCGACACCAGCGAGAGAACCGCTACTGCGCCCTCTCGTCCTACATTCCGGCTCCTGCCAACGTGATGGCTGATGATGCGTCGCGCCTGCAACACCTCACCCTGCCTGAACTTCTCGCCCACTTTGAACAGCGCTATCCGCAGAACAAACCCTGGCAGGTGTTGACTCTGCCACCCGAGGTCAGTTCACTGTTGATCTCCGCCTTGCGCTGCAGACCGCTTCCAAAAACATTGTCTCCAAGACGGCCGCCGCCCGTGACCGGACCTTCGGACGATGGTGTGACTTCTGCGCAGGCCTCGGCGTCAACCCATCCCTCTGTGATATCCCTGACCCAGAGATCCAAGCCTGCTACCTCCTCGTCTTCGGAAACCGTTACCGCGAGTCTAACAATGTCCGAGCTGACTCAGTGGACAAGGCCCTTCTTGCCATCGGGAAGGGGATCACCGACCTGGGTCACCCGGATCCCTGCAAGCTCAAAGCTGGATCCGACCACAACCATCCAATACTTGCCGCTTTCCTCAAAGGACTCAGGGATGAAGATGGACCCCCTGACCACGCCTACCCCGTCAACCTCTCCATCCTCCGAGCTATGCTCGATGCCCTGGACTACGACGACGCCACCTGGGGAACCCTCAACCGCCACGTCCTCTGCATCCTGGTCTTCTTCTGGCTTCTACGCCCTGCGGAGTACCTGGATACCGGGAACCTTGAATCCCGAAGCCAAGCCTTTCGCCTCTGTGATGTCTCCTTCACTGTCCGCGGCGGCCTCCAAGTCCGCGGAGACACCATCTCTTTGAATGACGTGAAAAACCACGCGTGCCTCACCGATGCCACGTTTACGTTCACTCACCAAAAGAATGCTGTCCGTGGCGAGTCCGTGGGCCACCGTCTGACCTCTGATCCGTGGCTTTGCCCGGTGAAGTCCCTCACGCGTGTGGTCTACCACCTCCGTACCAACGGCGCCGATGCCGATACTCCCCTCTTCAACCACTTCAATGCGGCCCGCAACCGGTGGTATCCTGTGAAGCCCCAGTTCATCACCAACGCCCTCCGCCACGCTGCGGCCCTCATCTCCCACGACACCGGCATCAACCCTGACAAGGTCTCTGCCCGCTCCCTCTGTCCTGGTGGTGTCACAGCCCTTTTCTGCGCCCATGTGGACTCGGATGCCATCCGCCTTCTCGGCCGCTGGAAGTCCGACGCCATGCTCCGCTACCTGCGCATCCAAGCCGCTGCCACCACCCACCACTACTCCCAACAGATGTTGGACCATGGGGCGTACAACTTCCCGGGAGGCACCTACGATCGCCATCTCCTCCCGGCGCAGGCGCCCCAACACTTCAAAGAGATTCTTCTCCACGAAGAACTCTACGAGGACTAACCTACCCCTAGTCCTCAGCCCCCTGTCCTCGCCTCCACCTGGACAGGGGGCAACTTCTCCCACACCGCTACGCTCCCTCCCTGTTCTGCCTTTGGCTTTTGGGTTGCACGACTCAAGGCTGTCCCGTGGAACATCACATTCCCGGGACTCCCTTTTGCCGTGTGGGATCCATCCGGGACTCCCCAGTCCCGAATGGTACCCCAGGGACTGGAGACGGTCGGCTCAGTAAATGGCCGAGTCTCTCCACTCACCTAATCCTCTACTAGTCGTGTCTAGGTGCTCTGGGCGAGCGCAGCTTGTCTGCTCTCGGTGTTGAGCAGCAGCACGCCTGGGGAACCCCCTGTCCAAGTTTCCACGCCCTGCAGCGTGGAAACTTGAACCCTGATGGGTTCTCGCAACTATGACCCTACTCATGGTTGCCGAGAGGACCATCTCACTATTTGCAAAATTAATTCCCGCGCTCCTCACCTACAACTCAAGTACATCTCTACATCTCGCAGGTCATCACCTGCGTTCCGGAAATGGATACTCCACATGATGATGCACCGCATCAGCTCCTCAATGCCTCACAAGATTACCCTTAAGGCAACGACGCCCGTCCAAGACCACATCTGGCAAGATCGACAGCGGCAACCATGAATCACTAAAGCCAGCGACCTAGCCAAGACCAGCCATTGAACTGCCGATCGCAAGAAGGTTGTCTCTCTCTCAGCTCACAATTCTTCATTCAGCCGATGCTGAAGGCAAGAACCTTGATTAGATTAACCCACCTCTCCCCCCCTGGTTGCACGCCTCAAGGCTGTCCCGTGGAACATCACATTCCCGGGACTCCCTTTTGCCGTGTGGGATCCATCGGGGACTCCCCAGTCCCAAATGGTACCCCGGGGACTGGAGACGGTCGGCTCAGTAAATGGCCGAGTCTCTCCACTCACCTAATCCTCTACTAGTCGTGTCTAGAATCCATCCCAGTCGGAGTCTAAGGAATCATTGGGGTACCAGCCTTCGTAGTCCAAACAGCCAGCACACTTGTTGGTAACGGATTCATTATCGCACAGGTGCACATAATCTTTCATGCTGGTTCGGTCATAGAACTCCAGCAGTCTCCGCAGAAGGCAAGTAGGGGAAAGAATGCCATAAGCCTCCGCCCTGTAGGATGTCGGAACGAGACCAAAAATGGGACCAGAGCACCGAAGCACAATCTGACCGCGATTGTCGGCCAGAACCCAAGCAAAACTCGCCTTTCCAGCAACAATGTCTGCAGCCCCATCACTCGCTGTTGGAGGAAATATACCTAACACCTCTTTACTTTTGACTCGTGTATTAAACATCTAGTCCGGTTTGCATGGATATTCATGATGCAAGGAACCAAGGGAGTTTTAGGTCTAAAGTGTTACGGGGGTCCTTATATCCAATTCAATCACAAGAATTGGTATGCACCACCAGAAAAACCTCACTTTTGCTTTTCAGCTTAATCTAAAACCAAATTACTCCCCAATATCCCGGAGAAGCAAAACTCCACCGTGCAACTGTTTGAGTCATTATAACTCACTCATTGTACTCATCCAAGCATACCAAGACCATCTGCAAGCTTTGCAGAGGCAACAAGAGGACCATCAGAGGCAGTTCGCTACTACCAAAGGGTCCAAAGAAGATACCACGTTCTACGTGAGCTGTTGAAACCAACAGAGGCTACCCAGCCACAAACAGGTGCACCAAGAGTGACCAAAAGAAGGCTATCCAGCCAACAAGAAGCTTTTACAGGCAACTACAAGAGTAGTGCCCGTCGTGAGATCCTTCCTGCAGGAGTATCCACACAAGAACACAAGCTAGTTCCAAGGAACAAGCAAGCACAAGAGTGCATTACCACACCAACAAGACCATGAGATTCCAAGGAAGAGGTGGTCGTGGTGGAGGAAGACACCCTTCTAGGGGGGGTAGGGGATTCAATTCCTCAGGAAGAAGCCACCAAGGAAGAGGCGACAGCTACAGGAACCAGAACAAGAGTTCCAAGCGTCATTTCCTCTTCCACCCAAATGGACAGGCTGACACCAGGTATTATCCTTTTGAGGAGACCCTGACACACATTGTCCAGGACCTAAGGATCAAGCCTGAGTGGAATGATGTGCCACTGGCTTCATTGGCCATTGAAACCATGACAAGTCAGGCACCTATAAAGCCGACCAAGCCAACACTCCAAGTATCACTTGCTGATCCCAAAGCCCAAGAATACGATGCTTTGGAACTCAGCGAGTACAAGGCAAAGTCATCCATCCATGACAAGTCGACTCGATCCTATGAGAACATTCTCAAGACAGGTGCAACCACCATCCAGGTGACATACTGTACCGACGCCATGAAGTCCAAGCTTAGAGGTCTAGGAGACTACGAGGATGCAGTCAAGCTGGATCCATTGAGTTGCTCAAGAGGATCAGATTGATAGTGATGCAAGGCTCAACCAAGAGTTCCCATTGCTACAATACATCAAGACCATCCAACGTGGTTTGTTCCCAAAGCAGGCGACCATGACAGAGTTGACTTCTACTTGAGAAAGGTCGACAGCGACGTGGATCAAGTGTATGACCTGGTCGGAACGGAGTTAATTGATGCCAGGACTATCGGTTTGGCTGAATACAAGGCCGCACCGGATCACGACGCCCAAGAAAAGATACTAGTGACGGAAAGGGCTAGGTTGAAAGCAACCGTAGGCTACCATGGCCTACAGGAAGGAAGATACGGGACTACCAGAAGACCGTTAGGCAGCCTATGCCATGGATGGATCCATCCAGTTTCCTTCTACCTGGATCATCTCAGGGAGACTTTGCCAATGACAGGTTCAAGCCAAGCAAAAAATGGTTGGAACAGCGGAAAGGCAGGGAACGGAAACCATATTCCAATCCCAAGCCACCTCCTTTTGATCCCAAGAAGATGAAGGAAGGGCTCCCAGCTGCTGTCTTCTACAGCAGTCCCAGCCAGGCGAAGCCTGCTCTGTTGTTGAAGCCCAGATCACAAAATTCCGCAGTGCAAGGTCAAGTCGAAGATCCCCAAGCCTGAATGGGCCATCAACAATTCAATGGCATGAAGAAATCCTTCATGCCACGTATCACCAACACCAGATGTGCAGCTACTCCAAGGAGTGCCCACCACAGTGGTGACGGCGCCAGCTCCAGCTCCAGCTGGAGATCTTTCGAGCAGGAGTGGATTCATGTGGAGTCCCTCCACCTCCTTCGAGCCAGTCGAACTTTCAGCAGTTCCCCATGTCAAGCCAAGCCCCCAGGCCAGCGCGCAGGGTCATTGCAGTTCCACTTCCAGCACCATCAAGTCGATGCAGTCCCGCCCCTGATGGGCAGAGATGATTCCACCTCCGCAGTGAGCCGGAAGCTTCCATCGACTGGGGAGCATTCGCTACCGATTTCCTTGGAGGCATTCCCTTTATGCAGAGGAGTGAGGCATGATGAGACATCATCCGAAGAAAGCTATCACTCCGGCTACGGCCATGATCAGCTTCTGAGGGAGGTCCTGACGGTGTAACATCGGATCCGACCTTATCCTTCAGCGGTATAATGAAACCCATAATATAATTGTGAGTCGTTCTGCCTTCCCTGACACCGTCTTCCACACAACTCCAAGTGAAGGAGTGATCCCTCGGATGGCCAAGACGATGATCAAGCTGCTGTTCCGACTACACTCAGATACAGAGAATGAATTTCGCTGCCTGTACCGTGGACCCAGCCGGCGTCAGGGAGAATCAGCGAGGCAACTGTTATGAAGATTTCCAAGACCAAGACTCACTATCAGTCGAAGACCAGCACCATCAAGTTGCGTTTGAGTTCCCAGGTGCAATACACGGCTCTTAGCCTTATTCGCGACTCGATCCTAGATAGGGGTTTGAGTTCGACTCATGACGTAGTCCTTCGCGAATAGTCATTGAGACAGGGTTCTCCTGACTGCTAGTCATACTAGGTTGTCGATGAAACATCGCCTCTCGATATGTAGCCGCGTGGAAAGCTTCCACGCTACTAGACAGCTACTAGCTGAAGTTTCCACGTGTTCCGGAAATGGACGTGGAGTACGTAGAGTTATTGCCATAACCTACGATATCACACTTCGAGGCCTCCCGCGGGAGACCAAACTTAATGAGCTTCACAACGATCTCTCTCATGGATAGTTTTCGTAGCTTTCTAATCTCTCTCATAACTTTCATTCTCTCAAACTCAAAACACTCGAAAGATCTTTACACTAGCTTTTAGCGTAGTGCATTTTGTTAACAAACACAATAGCTTTCAGCTACCCTCAACCTATTCCTTCACCATGAAGATTGCTCAAGGAAAGCATGCGTTCACCAACTTCGAGAACAAGTTGCGTGACAAACCCATTCTTCCTCTCGTGGACAACGATGAAGAAGCCGAGATCGACGATACTCGTGCAACCACCTACAAACTTCCACCGTTTCCTGCAGATGCAAACACATGCCAAATATACCTTCAAGGTAGCCATTATCAATGTTTCCAACACTCCGCGTCAGACCATCAAGTGGGCTACGAATATGGAGAAGGTCTTCGTTTGGACTCAACCTGCCAATGCGACGACAAACATCGCCTTTCAAGGAGATGACTTCCAGCTCTGCGAAGATGCCTCGAAGCTGGGTGTGCAGGCCATCGTGCCGTGCGTCACACAACCTACGACAAATTGCTGTAAACGCAGTTGCTCCACGCGACGTGGGTTCTGAGAAACCGAAGTCCAATTCCAAGCTCGTGTTCAAGTTGCATGGGACGGTGCAGCGGAGCCCGCTCTAAGCGATGATGACATCAACTTGGAATCAACGCGGTTATCGAAGCAGCCTGTCCTTACAAGCTCTCGAAAAACAGAAACGCTCATGCGTCGCAAGATGCGTAAGCCTAGCGAGATACAACTCGCGCCTACATCAACAACCTCACTCGGATGAACACCGATGAGCTTCCACGTTGCCACCTTTCGGTGTCAATCAACAGTTGAACCAGGACGAGTTCATCGACATCATCTGTCATGGCATTCCTCGCTCCGGATGCGCAAGATGGACGAACACGACTTCGATCCTTTCACTGCCGAGATGGCAGGCTCATTGGATTCTGTGAGCGCATGGAATCCGCCGAAGACTTGACAAGGCAGTGATGCCAAGCAAGTTCCTTCGAAGAAGAACAACAGCAGAAGTACAAGTCTACTCGCACAACACCATCTTCCAAGAGCGAAGAGAAGTGGTGTGATTACCACGAGTCAGCACTCACAATACTGCTATTGCATGACTCTGAAGAAACTCAAAGCCAAGTCCTCGTCTGACAACGATAGCAAGCCAGCGTACAACAAGAACAAGACTTGGAAACGCAAGTCTGACGACGCCAAGTCCTACACCAAAAGGAACTTTCGGTCCTTATGAAGAAAGTCTCCAACGCTGCGGTCAAGGCGGATCGCAAGAGAAAAGCGAATGCAACCATGTTGCAAACGCAAGTCGGACGACTCTGACAACGCGGATGACTCCTCGGTCGGTCCCTCAACATGATGGACAAGAAAATGGCTAGTCGACAAGGCTCTTGCGACTTCGACTTCAATCATTCAGATGGGAGATCTCCGTCTGAGGATTAGGCCAGGTGATGATTCAAGGAACCATGTTCCGATTTCTCATACCTAAGTGATGAAGATATCTCACTAACTAGTAAACAAGAATTGTTTGCAACTGACGAAGCCTACGGCAAATTAGATAATTGCCTAGAAGCTGCTCAACTAGATCTGACGATCTATCCAGCATTGTTAACCTCGTCCGTGGCCAACCACCTCGTAAAAGTCGCAAGACAAGAGACCTCAAAATTATCGTCTATGTTAGATTTAACAGACGAGACAAAGGGAAACAAAAAACCCGTTACACTCCTTGCTACTGGATACAGGAGCAGTCCGAACCGTGATTACCCAAATTACATGTTAAGAGATTAAGCATGAGAGGATCATGGGGCGTCCAACACTATTGGACTACCCCTTTAAAGGAATTAAACCCCAACACGAAGTGTTAGGGGTGCACTTATAACTCCTGAGTTCCATGATGATAGAGTTATCGAATGGAACTTGCAGCACACCAGAACTTGGGGGCATGTATGAAATGATCATAGTTCGAGACACTCTCTGCCGATCTAAGATCAAGTTCGATTTCACTGCCCCGTCAGCTAAGTGGACTAGCACATCTTTCCCTATGAAAGATAGCATCCTAAGGAAGAGAGGAAACGTCTTCATGCCTTATGGACCAGTTGCTCTCGACCAATTCGAGGTACTTTAGGAAAGCGACAAATTGAGACGACACGAAGTAGAACTTCGTCCTGACGCTAAAACCCTATCACAGCTAGGACTTACCTACTCCACTTGTCCTTACCAACACTCTTGACACAGAGGCGAAACGTCTCTGCGACGCAGGAAGCACTCAGACGGTAACCGTTCCGATTGGACGGCACCAACATTTATCATTCCCATAAAAGAATGGATCTATACGTTTCATCTCTGACTGTCCGGGACATGAACAAAAGGATGCAAACACTTCATCCGATCCCAAAGATACAAAACAAGCTACTGAATCTAACAGATCAGTACTTCAGGAAATACGAGTACCAGCAAGTACCAATGGGCCTATGCAATAGTCCCGACATTCTTCCAAAGGAATATATGGAAACACTCATGCACGACTTGGAAAATGTCCGTGCATACATTGTATGATCAAACATCATCCTCACTAACGGCGATCTAGTGGATCACGATGAATAGTTAGATGAATTCTCCTAAAGGCTTCGATAAGCCGGACTTAAGAACAATACTACCAAGTCCTTCTTCGGAAGAAGAGAACTTGAGTAACTAGGCTACTGGATTACTTGGAGAAGGGAATCACCCGTAACAGAAAATAAGTTGCGATCCAGAATATCGCTCCTCCTATGAACAGGAAGAAACCTGGTAGATTCATTTGACTAGTGAAC
This sequence comes from Seminavis robusta, assembly GCA_903772945.1. Lineage (NCBI taxonomy): Eukaryota > Bacillariophyta > Bacillariophyceae > Naviculales > Naviculaceae > Seminavis > Seminavis robusta. Next base: position 51,462 of record CAICTM010000703.1, read on the forward strand.
TACTATCGAAACATATGGATCAGAAGATCACATTTACATATAACGTCGAGGATCCCAAAAAAAGGAATCCCTGTCCAATTCATTGCTTGACAATGATTGATCTCGTAACCGAATGGTTCGATATTACCGAGATCTGCTCCAATGCAGCAGACCAAGTAGCCATCGTTCTAGAACAGACGTGGCTCACCCACTATCCATGGCCTGCTGAGGTTATCATGGATAAAGAACGTGAGTTCCGCGCAGAAGTTGAGAAGACTCTCCGGGATGAATGTTGACTTCGTCGCAAGTTCTCGCGCGTCAATCGTGACAACATTCACAACATCCGTTTCGAAGTAAACTGGAAACACATCAAAGAACGTCGCCAACGATTCATCCAGAAAAACAATGAGGAGGGAAACGCGACGCGTGTCCCTCGTCAATACCATGTCAACGATACCGTGAGGTTTCAACAGTATCAGCACCGCAAAGACGGTCAGCCAAAGTACGAAGGTCCTTACAATAAA